>CM036550.1:27069752-27264752 GCA_020745685.1 Tautogolabrus adspersus | reverse complement strand
ATACTCCCCCCACCCCCACTACGAGTCCAATGAATATGCATCCAGGACGTTTTCTTGCTGTTTTCCTTTTTAATGTTTTTTTCTGTTTGTGTATTTCTGCCGTTCGTTCTTTCATGTGAAAGTTTTCAAACTGCTGTCTTGTCTGAAACGTTCTCCTGAAACCGATTTTCTTCCTCAGTGGGAAAATTTCACATCTTATACCATAAAAGAATAAAGTGAGGTCATAACAGTGAGTCACATTATAACTCCAAATAATCCCTGTTTTTGTATAAATCCATTCTGGGACTCTCACCTGCTGAAGAGAAGCATTGATGATGTTGGAAAGATGCAGGAGGTGGGTGCTGATGCCCTCTGCTGGCCTGGAGGGCAAACTGACATTTTCTCTGGCTGTTTTTAGCCAGTCGACGTGCAGCCTGAAGGACTGCGTGTAAACAAAGATCTGGGAGAGGGACTCGTTCACCTGAGGGGACATTAAAGAGAGGGAGATATAAAGCGAAGGCTCACATTAAAGTTAAACGTTTCAACACTTAGAATGTAACATGATGAAATTAATCTGATCGGAGAAAGTTTACCTTTAACGGTGTGAAATGGTCAAAGGTGTGTTCTATAGGACGAAGGCCGTCCAGTTGATTTTCCACACCTTCAAAGTTTGTGAGTTCATCGTCCGTCTGTGGGGAAAAAGAAGGGCTGCTTAACAAACACAAGATAGATAGATAGATAGATAGATAGATGTACTTTATTGATCCCAAACTGGGAAATTGTGGCGTTACAGCAGCAGGTTATCAAAACACACAATGTTAGTAACTAAAACAATATAATATTAAATACAAGGTGAATAAGCATTAGAATATAACAAAAAATAGGATTCAGAAGAAATATATACATCCAGGATTTAACTAAACATTACTACTAGTCTGGAATGTGAAAAATTTGATGCAACATTTGTAAGTCATGTTTAGCTGAATGTAAACATACTTTCCAGGAGGTAGATGAACATGTGTAATAAAACAGTGATAACAGTATTAAAAGAGCAGTATTGATATAAAGAGCTGTCCAGAGCTGTGCAAATTCTGAGCTGTGCAATCAATTATACCTATTTTAAAGTGCAGGAGTGTAGACATATATCATCTGAAACTATTGACTATAATGAGGAGTAGGCAAGACAAATGAAGTGAACTTTAGTGCAGGGATAATTTGTAAACTTTACAAAAGCAGAACAGCTGTGCAATAAATGATACTGATATTAAAGTGCAGGAGTGTAGACATGTTATCATCTGAAACTATTGACTATATTGATGAGTAAACAAGACAGACGAAGTGAAATTGAGTGCAGGGATAATTTGTAAACTTTACATGAGCAGAACAGGTTACAGTATGAAGAGACAGAGATGATCATGAGGACAGTTCTCTGCTCGCAAGCGGTGAGCTGTTGTAAAGGGCTATGGCTTTAGGTAGGAAGGACTTCCTGTACCTGTCCTTGTGACAGCGGAGTTGGATCAGTCTGTTAGAGAAGCTGCTCCGCTGTCTGTCCAGTAGGTGGTGCAGAGGGTGATCAGGATTATCCATAATGGATAACAGTTTGTTCAGAGTCCTCCTCTCTGTCACCACTACAAAAGAGTCCAGCTTGCAGCCAATCACAGAGCAGGCTTTCTTAATGAGTTTGTCCAGTCTCTTAATGTCACCGGCTCCAGAACTGCTCCCCCAACAGACCACAGCAGAAAACAGTGCACTGGCAACAACAGACTGATAGAAGATCTCCAACATCTTGCTGCACACGTTGAAGGATCTCAGCTTCCTCAGAAAGTAGAGTCTGCTCATCCCCTTCTTGTACACAGCCTGAGTGTTGGCTTTCCAGTTCAGTCTGTTGTCCATGTTGACACCCAGGTACCTGTACTCCTCAACCACAGTCACATCCTCTCCCAGGATACACAGCGGCTGTGGCGCTGTCCTCTTCCTTCTAAAGTCAATCACCATCTCTCTGGTCTTGTCCAAGTTCAGTATCAGGTGATTTCTTCCTGTCCACTCCACAAAGTTGTCCACCAACGTCCTGTACTCCTGTTCCTGCCCATCACTAATACACCCTACCACTGCAGAATCATCCGAAAATTTCTGCAGATGGCATGACCTCGAGTTGTACTGAAAGTCAGAGGTGTACAAGGTGAAAAGGAAAGGAGACAGCACAGTCCCCTGTGGAGCTCCTGTACTACTCTCCACCATTCCAGACTGAACACTGCCAAGTCGGACAAACTGTGGTCTGTCTGTCAGGTAGTCGGTAATCCAGGAGGTGATGGACGAGTCCACACCCATCACCTGCAGCTTCTCTTCCAGCAGTTGTGGCTGGATGGTGTTGAATGCACTGGAGAAATCAAAGAAGGTGATTCTCACAGTGCAGCCATTTCCCTCCAGATGTGAGTGAGTACGCTGCAGCAGGTAGATGATGGCGTCGTACACTCCCAGGTGTGGCTGGTAGGCAAACTGTAGAGGGTCAAGGGATGGTTTCACCTGTGGCCTGAGGTGGGTCAAGACAAGCCTCTCCAGCACCTTCATCACATGAGATGTAAGAGCAACTGGTCGATAGTCTTTGAGGTCAGATGGTGTCGTCTTCTTCGGGACCGGGACCAGGCAGGACGTTTTCCACAGCACCGGTATCCTCTCCTGACTCAGACTCAGGTTGAAGAGGTGTTGCAGAATCCCAGACAGCTGGCTGGCGCAGGTCTTCAGAACCCTTGGGCTAATGCCGTCAGGGCCTGGCGCCTTGCCACGGTGTAGTTTCTCCAGCTGTCTCTTTACCTGGCCAGTTGTTAGAGTCAGGCGGGAGATGGTGCCGTTCACCTCAGGGGGGGGAAGTGCCCTCCAGTGGTGCGGGGCCAGGGCCATAGTCCAAAGAGTTAACCATGGGGGGATGAGGGGGGGGAGGGAGAAAGCACAACGGGAAACTGGGAGGTGTGAACGACAGGAGTGTTGTTGTTAGAGGTGTGAAGGGCAGGGTTGTTGTTAGAGGTGTGAGTGGCAGCTGAAGGTTGTGAACTAAACCGGTTGAAGAACAGGTTTAGCTCGTTCGCCCTCTCCATGTCACCTGACTGTAGTCTTTCTCTCCCCTTGAAACCAGTGATTTCTTTCATACCTGTCCACACATCCTTCACGTTGTTCTGCTGGAGTTTGGCCTCCAGCTTTCTCCTGTATGAGTCCTTGCACTCCCTCAGCTTCTCCCTCTCCCTTCTCCCCACAAGTTCATATCTGGGATTTTAAACCTCACAAAATAAAAGTCAGAGACAGAAGCTCCTCCTAAAAGCCTACAAACAGAACTTATTAAGAAATAACTCTGAGTCATGACTGTCTACAATGAGTGAGAAGCTCGAGTCCCGCTGGCTGTGTTGTTGTCAGAGCCGTGTTTACATGGACGGGACGGCCGGCTCCTCCCCTTGTGTATAAAAGCTGTTTTAGTCAAGGACTAGAGAGAAGAAGAAGAACATACTCACTGATTATTTAAATGCTACCTAAGAGTTTTTAGATCACGCTCATTCTGTGTCGATTTACATGCAATGTGAAGCTACGAGCTAACTAAAGAGAGCTAACATTAGCATGCTAACACAACAATGCAGCTCGAGTTGTTTTGGTTTCATGCTGCTGCTCAAGGGCGACATCTACTGGATCAAAAAGTCGCACATTCAGCCTTTAAGCTCGTCGTTTACTAATGGATGAAAGTTCACATATCGTTTTTAAAAACAGAGACTTAAATGTTGTTTTTTATAAAAATCAGATCTTACCAAGCCGTGAAGTTTTTTGGATGAGCTCATCAACTTGTCCACCTGATGAATCATCGATCCGAAAAAGCCGCAGAGGGAGAAACTGTGGGCGGGACGAGGCGACGACAGGACAAACAGCTCAGCCAATAGCAGCAGGTGGAGAAGACAGGGGGCGGAGTCATGAAATACTGAAAGACAAGAAAAGATTCAAAACTTAATGATACATTTCGGACTCATTTGAAGTTTGGCTTGACTGCACACACACACAGAGGGAGCAGAGCTATGTTGCAACTTTAAAGGTGCACAAAACAAGCGCATCTCTTCACTTACACATCAGTTATGAATGAACGGATTACCTTGGAGGGTGGGATTGTATATGTGCTACTGATGTGCTGTTTTTGTCATCAGAATAAATGAACGTAAAGAGCATTCCAGCTTCTGTTTTCATTGAAACCAATGCAAAAAGCTACGATACGATTCACCAACTTCAGGCCTTTTTTATCTGATCTTGTCTGCAAAAAGTGACAGACAGCGTCTGAAATCGCCATGGCAACAGCAGGCATGAGTGTGTGATCAGTCTTCCCCCTCCTATCATGAAAGATACGAAGTTGAGAAACGTTGGCAGGAAATATCTGCAGATCTCCAGCTGTTCCTAAACTTAATCACAATGGTACCATCAAAGAGCTGATTAAAACTGAAATGTTATCTTAGGACACAAGGTGGAGACAACGAGGAGCTTTCAAAACTAACACTCCATCCATGTACTTCAGTACAAGCTGATCACTGCGTTTACAGATGCACACAGACACACACACGCACAGACACGCAAACACACACACACACACACACACACACACACACACACACACACACACACACACACACACACACAGGTGTGTACAGTCGCAGAGGAGAGAGTAATCTTCCCCTCTCACTCACAGACCGGCTGCGTGTGAGTCAGTAAGAAAAACACCACGCTGCAAACACGCCCTCATGTCCCACCTGAATGTAGAAAACATGTCACATAAGATCCGTCCAGAGACAGCTGTGTTCTCCAATCTGCAAATAATCATCCACGTCTGCAGAAGTTTAGACACCTGCTCAAAGTGAACAATGTGTAGAAGTTTAATAAGGTGCACTTTGGCGCCCACGAAGGTCTCTGAGTGCAACTGCACTGTTATAAGCCTCACATCGTGCTCTGTGATATTAGCAGATTTTATGTTTTCTATTGTTAGCTAACTGTTAGCATGTGTCTGTAGATTCAACTGTTACCATGACGACTACAGGCCGTGGCTAAAGGCTCCAATGGAGAGGCTCATTTATTACTTGCTAGTTAAGATAGGTTTGTAAGGTTCAAACTTGTGAAGCTAACTTGAAGATGGACGAGGAAAGAGACGACTTTTTGGTGTCAGATGGATTTATTGATTTATTCGTATCAAACCTGAGACATAACTCGGGTTAGACGACTTTCTGCAGCCGGTAAAGCTGCTAAACATGAGACAACGATGACACCGCTAACGATATTTGTGAAGGCTGCTGTGTGAACTAGTGCCACAAAGACGTACGCACTTCTGACCAGATGACCTCGGCCCGCTGCCAAAGTTACATAGTGCTGAGAACACTCAACCACGGCGCTCTGTGGACATGAGAGAGACGCCATTCTCCCTGTTGGATGTTGTTGTTTAAATACATCGACTTTGAAACGACTGTTGGAAGGAGGAAACGTTACAAATTGTTGCATTAAGAAATGCTGACCAAGAGCAGAGCGTGTCTTAATTCAGCGTCACTGTCAGGTCTTTCTCGTATCAGACGTGAACAGAGAAGTTGGTTTAAAGCAGACGTTCTGATTTCAGATGAAAGAATTCATCTACAGGTTTAGAGACTAAAAGAGGTCAGACACTGATTTACTGTCAACATGTCGGTGTGAGTAAGCGTTCAGGAAGGAAGTCGATTTCTGCACACTGATTACTTGTGTTCCTGGTAAACAACCAGGTTAATAAATAGGTCAGTTCACAGGTGACACGTCATGTTTGTTCATGTTCCCGTCAAAGAGGAACCAGGTTCACGTTAATATGTTTTTACTTTTTTTAACTCTTTTTCCGTTGACGTCTCATGTTTGTGATTTTCCTGTTCGGAGACGTCTCACAGTCTGGTGAATTATTATCTGAGCAGAAAACGTCTGCATTCATTGTTAACTTTGTGCATAGACTGTATAAAAGATGGATGACATGACAGCTGCCCCCAAAAAGTGAAGCCAAAACACTTGGACTGACTGGATCATAAGCTCCGCCCCCTCCATGTTAACAGATGGGACACGGGTCAAACGAAAAAATCTAAACATGTCAGTTTTTCAAAAGTTGTGTCATCATGTTTTGAGTGTAAATGTTTCTGAGAAGTTATAAAGACACTCACATTGTCGCCATGGTAACATCTTCGCACATGGATGAAGTGTGGAGTCGCTGACAGCCCCGGACTGATTTAACCCCGGTTATATTATTAATAGTCATGTCAAAGTCATATTTACAGACTTTATTTACAGAGCTTTTATTTTGAAGGCACACAGAGGTTGAATTGTTTTCCTGATCACTGGAAAGTTTGAGCGTCACATATAAATACTGCGGCGCAGTAACCACCAACTCTCAGCAGACGCTCTTTTGATCACTCTAACTGTACGTGGCTCATAGCGCCCCCTGTCTGTGAGTTAGGCTCTTTTTACCATGAGGCTGATTTAAAGGTCCAACCAGTGAGATGTGTAGTGAGTGAGATGATAAAGTGAGCTTACTCTATGATCAGACATTAAGGAAACATGCTATGTTGAAGTGCTGGCTTCTCTGACAACAATGCAGCAGCCAGTATGTCCTCCTTCTAACTTTAGATTCTGGTCCTGAATGGTCTGGATTTGTTTGGACCAGAGAAGGTAGGCGGTTTTAAGGCACCCCCACACAGCCGTTTTGGACGCCCCTCGGTTTGCCAGATATGAGAGCAGTTATCAGGTCAAACCAACAGGTGTTGCAGCGATGGAAGCGGGCAAGAGAACTGGTTCAGATAGAAGTGATTGTACCCGACCTAAAAAGCCTCTGCATGTTTCTAATAAGCTCCACGAGCAGAAACGTGCTCAAACTAGGATCAATATTGGAGATGCTTTTGAAAAATGGAGAGAGGTTAGAACGCAGAAAGGTTTACAGACCGATGCAGAGCTGGATAAACACTGAAGCTTCAGTGTCCACCACATGGTGACCTGCGTGAGCATCCACTCTAGAGAGGAGGGGGGGGACAGCTCTCTACAATGTTTAGAATTTAGACTGCAGTACCCATTTTAAACACTAGGGGTCAGAGTTACATACTGCTCCTTTAAAGAAAAGGGGACGTTGTTTGCCCTGGAGCATTTAACCCTTCGGGTGTTTTGTGAAGTAGATGGCGTGTTTTTGATTCATTTGCACAGGTTTCTTGGATGCAGTCCTTTAATGAATCAGACCCTCAGCGTGTGCGTCGCCCCAGTGATGAAAAACAAAAAGGACTTGTGATCATTTTGGTTTCAAACTACCAAAAACAAACTCTTTCGTTTCATAAAGAAGGATCAATGTGGATGGAAGCACTGATTTTAACTCTCTGGATTCCTATTTTGTGGTAAAATAAACAACCGTCCTCACAGTGCGCCGTGTGAATGAACCTTTCATGTTGAATAATGAATGTATCTAAAAGCTGTCTTTGTCTCTTTAAATCAACCTGCGGCTGATTCATCCCATAAACCCTTTGTGGTTTGTTGTCTTTGTCTCAGAAGTGTTCTCACTCAAAGATGATCTTTATTCAAGGAAACAAAACTTCGATAATGGTTCATTCACGTCTGTAATTCTACCCGCCGCTTTATGCAACTTCAAAAAACCCCAACAAAGACTTGAACTGTGCTTCAGTGTGAGGTCAGGGTGGAGGAATGAGAGGTATGCGGTGGTTTCCCCCCCCACCTCCTGCCTCCTTTGGGCCTCCTAAGGAGCCATCTGACTCACATTAATCCCTGGGTGATGACATCATCAGCAGGCGCCTCAGGCTGCGGTCTCTACAGGGAAAACATCTACTCTGTTGTTGTGAGTGTCTTACACACTTTTACTATCACTCGCACTCTCACAGCAGGAGCGACTTCATGAGTTTATCTAAGGTCAAAGGTCGCCGTGAGGGGAGTGCTGAACAAAAATAGTTTCACCTGCTTTTGGCCTGAATGGGATTCATTTTTTTCTTAAAGGTTTTTAAAAGTCGGTGTGAATTTTTGAAAGTCAGCCGCAGAGTCAGGAAGGTCTTCAGTGGACGCTGAACACCTGTGTCAATCAGTTTGCTGTGTACACACGCTCAGTTCTCAAAAACATCTTCGTCACAAATAAAACACGCTGTTACGGCTGTCATGAGCACGCCAAGTCAACAACGATGTCCCTGATATGAGAACATTTTCTGGCCATTCCTCTGCAATGACCATTTCATTTTCAAAGTCGTCCCACCAACATAAAGTCCGACCGGGTCTCGTTCAAAACGTTGGCGGCAGTGTTTGTGCGGTCAGAGTGTTGTATGAAGCAGCAGTGACCTCCGTCATCTATTCAGGCGTCTCTGCTCGTCAACACAGTGGGAGAGTAACTGTGTGTGTATGTGTGAACATGTAAAAAGTCCAGTTAGCAACGTTAGCACCAGCACTAGTTTGGTTACGTACACCATCGCACTAATCTCATGTCAACTAAAGTGACAGCGTCGCACGATGACGTCAAACGGAGGAGAACCGGCGCACAGCGTGACGTTACAAGAACAGAACTCTGTTTTCCTCGTCTCTCTCTCTCAGGAGACAGAGCTGGTCTAGATTTGTTTTCGCTTCACTCAACCATACATCACATTCAGGACTGATTTATCAGACTGACATCCTTCTGATTGTTAAATAAAAATAAATGAATTTCCTTTAAACCTTTCTTCATGCGGGATATCTCGTCGTTGTCACTTGCTCTGAGCCGGTTCGTGACAAATGGGGGCTCGTCTGGGACATGACCAGCTGCATATGTTCCCAAATTAAAAATCAGGTCTGGATCTGATTCCAGGACAAGTATTGCATGAACATCTAAATCCTACTAATCAGTGGAAAAAAAGCCTCATCTGTGGCTCGTTGTGAGTAAGACATTGACTCCAGATAAAAACAACCCAGTGGTTCAACGGCTGACAGTTCAGAAGAATTCAGATAAGGTGCACTGGAATGACCTCTCTCTTCTTCAGAATGATATAAAAAGATGTGCACTTCCTGCAGCTATCAGATGATCTGAGCCCTGAGAGCTGGGCCTAACACAGAACAGAAAAGTGTTCCACTCTTCATGATGTACACATACCAGCGTTTACAGGACAGCTCTCCAACATCTGAGGTAACACAGAGAAGAAATCTGGGAGACATTGTGAATCTTTTGGAAAAGTACAGAAGAAGAGATCAGCAGAATTTGTGGGTCCTGGTGTAAAAACATCCTGCAGCCGTGCAGAGTACACTCATGCTCTTGGCAGAAGAAACCGCTGTGACAGCGTTACAGCTCACTACAGAGTTGCCTAAGAAGCAAAGTGAATGATCCATCTTTGATGTGTTTAACAGGTCATTCCGTCAGCGCCAAACATCCACGCACGCATGCACTCGTCACTCACTCACACACACACACACACACACACACACACACACACACACACACAAACACTTCCACCGTTTCCGTTCTACTTCGTGACGGTCGGACTATGAGTTTAAAGATTTTCTCTCTCTCTTCCTTTTTTTTTAACTCTCGAGAACTTCTGATGAACTCGTGAACTGATGTGAGCGGAGTGTGTGCCCCGCTCATGCCCTATCAGCTTCCTCCAACACCGAGCAGCTACCCAAGAACTGTCAACCATAAAGGAACTGGAAAACCACGAGAGTTACAGGATGTTTAGCCTTCGAGCAAAAAACTCCTGAAAGACTCCTGATATTCACAGGAGGAATATGTGAACACAAACAGCTGAATGTTTCTCTCTTCACCCGGAGTTTCTCCTCCAGCCTCCTCGTATTTTATTCTGCAGAAAGTCAGAGTGAGCTGATGTGAGAACGCAGCAGGATATAATCATGAGAATTCACCTGGAGCGAGTGGGAGGGGGTGGTGACGTTTATTCCCTGTGATAGCTGCACGACCATAGACTGTCTGCACGCCACCGCTACGATCTCCGTGCTCTAATGAACCTGCTGCATTCTGTTTCCTGTTCTCCAGTATGTTCTTCTCCACTCTTTAGTTCAGATTGAGATTCTGTTCAACTACACGTAGCATTGATAGAAAGACACATATTCTCATTATAGCGTCGTATAGAGGACTCTGTACTTTCACGTCGTTCTTTTCACGTCTTACCTCTGGAGACCCCGCCCCCCCCTCCCGTCTGACAGGGAGAGTCTCCTGCTATGAGGTGCATGTGTGAACAATGAGATCAGAAGGATTTCAGGAACAGTCCTCCTGATGTTATCTTAAAAAATATCAGGAGTGCAGATGTGACACACAGATGCTTTTGAGTTTTAAATGAATGTCAGGATAATTATGGCTATAGGACGCTCTTATTTAAAACCATGAATGCTTTCGTTTTCATTCATGCTTCTACAATGTTTTAAAGGAGGTGATCGCACATCTAACTCTCCCTGAAGTCGGTGCGTTGAACATCAAATTATCACATTGAAATTTGATGTTCGGACTAGCAGGTGCATTGTTTAAAATGATGATGTAATCGGCGTCCGTTATAACAAACCCCTCCCCTAATCCATCCATTATCTGTGCAACTACAGTGAGTGTGCAGATTATATTACAGTAAGCTCCCTGATGATGTGCAATGATGACATCATCGTCTGCTCAATGACTCATGTGTTTCATCTCTCAGACAGACAGACACACATGCACACGCGCGCACACATACTCAGTCTATAACGCTCCTGTTTTGTTTTCAACGTTAGTAACTGGTTAGTAATGGACGAGTCGTCTTGCTCAGAGAGTTATGCAATCAAACGAACATTCACTCTTCAGGAAATAGACTGAGACCACCCTCACTGCCCTTTGCCGGGGCTGTCTGCTGTCTGGTGGATCAAAGAGGGGCAGTACCTCCTACCAAGGCTCCTACCAAGGCTCTGATTGGTTGAGGCGAAGCGATAACAAAGTCTGTGCAAGACTGTAAGACTGTAGACCTTCTCTTGCGAACCAGCAGTGAACTCGACGCCTGCCAAACGGAATCAAACAGATGTACCAAAGTGTGCAGTTCCCAACATGGCCACTAGAGGCTGTCACCAACCGCGAGTTGATCCCCATTAGACCCCATTCTAAAACTTTACAACAGATTTAAACATGTTGGCCAGCTAATAAATAAACTCAAAGCTCAGACTGTAGCTTTGACAACTCAGTGTTTGCCTCCCCTTTGCTCCTCTTTAGCTCCACCCCCTCGTCCTTATATGGTCACTTTGATGACAACAACAACATTTGAGCCCTCTGAACTGCAGCATGCAAACACGTGTGATGTCACATTGCTGTCAACTTAAAGAAAGCATTGTAAAGATACCAACCGATGCCTGTGTGGATACCACGGCAACGAAAACACGAGTCGAAGACGCCAAATATATTTGATTATTTCTTGTTTTTAATCACAAAAGATTGCAGAGGAACTCCAGCACAACGTCTGAATACACAAAGAGGTTGGCAACGTTTCAGCTCTGAAAGGTTGCCAACTTATTTGTGCAACTTCGACCGTGCTCTCTCGCTTTCCCTCGCTGCAGCTTCTGGTTTAAAAACTTTTCAATCCCTTCAGTCCTCAGAAAAACAAGTTTATCACACATGATGTCGTCCTGAACGTCTACTGAACGATTCTGACATGAAAACAAATATTGTGAAGTCGGATGTCAGCGTGCTCATGAACCTTATACGATAAATAAAAATAATAAATACATTTAAGAACATTTAAGCATTAAGACGAGGGAAGAAGAGCAAGTCTGACACTGCTGATGCTGAGTAGCACTCAGGGAAACCCCTAACACACACACACACACACACACACACACACACACACACACACACGGCCAGCCAATCGGAGCGAACCATGACACCAGAGAGCGCGTACTTTAAGAAATTACACAGTTACACCTCGACCTGCAGCGATTCACTCTGACTTTTACATTTAAGGTAATTTATTCATCGTGTCACAGATAAACTCAGACAAGAAAGTAAAAGTAAAGACCACATGCTGTAGACCCCCCCCCCCCCCCTCCTCACACACACACACTCTGTAATAAAAGATAAACAAACTTACTCTTCATCTTTCTTCCTCTCTGTGCTGCGGTAACCTCTGAGTCCTCTGTGTGTGTGTATGTGTGTGTGAACTGTATTTGTGTTTTGTGTGTGTGGGGCAAAATGTGAAAGTTCCCTTTTATAGCTCAGAGTATGACACATCACCTGAGTCATCAGCCATCGTCGCCATTCAGGCATCGACACCCAGACCCCCCCCCCCCCTCCATCTTTAACCCCTCCTCATGTAAAAAAAAAAAAGCTGAACGTGTGTTTGTTTGATTTTTAAATGAAATCATAAATAATGTGTTTAATCAGAAAACACTAAATTGAGTAATTTCTCCTCCTCTTTCCAAACTCCCTGTCTCCTTCTGTTTCACTAATCCACTTCAGGTCACAACAAATCCAGAAAATCTGCAAGAGATGACGATAAAAACCAACAAACTATGAAGAACTTGATTAAAAATGTTCTCGGGGCGACACTTTTTATTTTGGTTTAGCAAATGTCTTTGGTAACTCATCCAGAAATCAGAGGAACAGATTTATTGTTCTATCTTAATTAAGTAGAGCACAGTTGTATTTCATATTTAGCTCTCTTGTATAATTTGTTGTCCGTACCAGAGGCGCTGCTCGTCAACAGGAAAGGCAGGCAACTGTTTGGGGCCCCAGGCCAGTGACCCCCAATTTCAACATAGTCCGTGCGCGCCGAGGTCTGTCAGACGGCACGGTACATGGGTAAAAGTGCATAAAATGTGCAGATTCTAGTGGTACAATTTGATAAACAAGTTGATCTCTAACAGTTACAGACCGAAGAACATTTAGATAGATAATAAATGAATGACGCATTAAGAAGCATGACATCAGCTCTCCAGCCTGCTGTCTCCGTCCCTCCAGACGAGACCTTCATTTATCTACAACGACCACATCGAGCAGCAAAGAGGAAAAACAGAAATCCTACGACTTGTTCCGCTCAGTAACGGCTGCTGGGACAAAGCTGCTCCTAACGCGTTTTGTTCTGCACTTTAGAAAAGAAAGTCTCCATCCAGAAGGAAGAAGCTGAAGCTCACAACGCAGAGGAGAGGGTGGGACTCATCGTTAAAGACTGAGCAGGTGATCCACTCCACCTGCCTGCAGTGTACGAGGTCTCCTGACTGAACTGGACCACCTCACAATCTGGTTCAGAGAGCATAATTGGCCAGTGTCCCGACGCTCCTCCTCTTTCTTTTTTCACTCGCAGACGGATCATTCTTCTTCATTTTCCTTCAGTGACTTTCACTGATGAACTTTGGTTTTCACAGGAATAATACATGAGATGTTGAGCAGGGCAATGAGAGTGACTGCTGTCAGATGGGGCCCCATTAGGGAGGTTTGCACATTTTGAGGTACTGCTGCGGTTATAAGTTTATCAGCCTTCGAGGCCCCCTTAGTGGCCTGGGGCCCCGAGCAGGTGCCTGCCTCGCCTGTTGACAAGAAGCATCTCTGCTTCCGTCAATAAATGGATTCTCCCTCGATGTTTGTAAGGACAGAAGTGGAGTTGAACGGAATAATCGTGCTGTAATCGAAGCTCGACGTAACGCTTCATGTAAACATACAGAGTCCTCAGAAACTCTGCGTACCTCTCAGAACGTGAGCGGTTACTCTCCGACTTCAGAGTGAACTCACGCTGTCGTTTAAGTGGCACAAATTGATTTATCCTGTTCACCAAAGACACACGCACGTTCAGTGAACACACACCTTCACACTCTTTGAGCCCTTTCAGGCCCAACACTGGTCATAGTAGTCCAGCTGTGTCATTGAAAACACGTGTTGATATAATCTTTGGAATATTTTCCAGCTAATTCAAACATAAAGGCTTAAAAAAAGACAGATTTATAATGCTGACAGGAAGAGGACATAAAACAATGAAACCATCACAACAACACAGTGCATCAATAATTACACCAAGAGCAAACAAAGACGTCCTTCCTGCTCTCCTGCTGAGCTGAAATACTCGGAGCAGAAGTGAAAGCACTTGACCTCCCAGCTGCTGCAGCAGTTTGAGTCTGTGGTCAAACTGGGCAGCAGCCAGGACTCGTAGTCATAAAAGCCGCCTGCATGAAAAGAAACTTACACTCAACAAGAAGGAACCTCATTGGTTCAATAACACATAACTCACTTCCCCTTTTCTCAATCATTTACTCTGTGGGTTTTTTGCTCTTGTGGAATTTCACAAGTGTGAAAGAAGGGATTTTTAAATCTTAAACATTTCCTGCTCTGACGGAGAAAAATAAGGAAATGACGTTAATAGATTGGATCATTGTTTTCTAGAAGTTGAGGTCGTGCTTGTAAAATTCTGCAGAGCTGAGTATTCATGTGATGCATCTCCAGGATCACGTCAGTTCCCTCCAGAACTCGTCTCTGAACGTGCTGAGTGAAGAGCCTTCCTGTTTCAGTGCTGCTTGACGGAGCACGTAGCGTAACTCAAGCTGCTGGGACTGATTCTATATGCACCAACAATTTATCCTGACAACGTGAAAATGCAGAAAGTGACTCTAGTGATGATGAGTTAATAATCCTCTAAACCTGCAGCTTCTGTAAACTTTGGAGAGCGTTAAAGTGTTGCAGAATTCAAAGGCTCAAATTAATCTATAAAATGATGAAAATATCAAACAGCTATTGGTCACCGCCAATTTCTTAAATACAGCAGCTGGCTTGGTGGCCATAAACTTAAAAAAAATGACCATATAGGTTCCCCTTTAGCGTCAGTTTTGGACTCGCAGGGCTTCATGACAAAGTTGGCGAATATAGTTACAGAAATAAACTTCAAATTAGACTTCAATAATAATCATGATCTCCGTCTATCTGCTCCTTCTCTGAGTCTAACTCTCAAAGCTTATAGCTCTGATGATATTCAGACACAAACACAGCTAGTTCTTGCTCAGTATGTGAATGAGGAGAGAAGCTATCTGCTACCCTTACGCTGAACAGAGCTGCACTCTTAAGCTGACGGAGCTGCATTCTCACACTGACGGAGCTGCACTCTCAAACTGTAGATGCTGAACTCTCAACCCGCACAGAGGATGCTAACTACATTGCTAATGGGCAATTGAGGGCCCTTTGAATTTTATAGTCTCATTGAGACTGCAAAGATGCTAAGGTTGGTTATGTTTAATGGCGTGGCTACCTGTGACTCTAAAGGGAGAGTAAAACTTGTGTTTCAAACCTTTTGTCTACATACGATCAGTTCTGGTGCCAAAAAGCAGTGACTTCTGATACGCAGTCAATGGTCCAGCTGCAGAATCAGCTGCTGTATTTGACAGGTTCAGGACTGGCTCTAATAATCCAGGTCACCTAGATGTTCCCACTAAGACTTCTGCTGAAGCAATCGGGTGTTATTGTTTGGATGGAAATTTTAGGTGACGTCAGAGTGTGAGCAGGTTCAAAAAGTCACTGCTTACTTACTCACTCTGGAAAGTCAGCAACACTGACTACGTTTACATGCACACCATATTCCTGTATTAATCGGAATAATGACAATATTCCGATTGCGTAGGAGTCATGTAAACACCTTATTCCAATTGTCATAACCCGATTAAGCTCATATTCCGATTATTAAAAACCCGAATAAGACCCCTGGCATACGCCTGTATCAACCCGAATATTGGGTCATGTAAACACGTTAGTCAGAATATGCTCCTGAATATGCTACTTCAAGGATTTAGTTATACAAGTAGCGTATGTCTGTCTGTGAAGGAGCTCAGTGCACATGTGTGTGAGAGAGATACTTCGGCCCTGGAGCAGACAAATAAGTCTCCCCTGTGCACTCTGATCACGGTCGGAACGCCGAAGCAGGACAGGTTAACAATTTATTTACACCCCTAGATGACGTCTTGTCATGACGCTATTACTACTACTACTACGGTTTATTCGGAATATGCTGATTAACATGTAAACGGGAATATTCCAGTAGCTCAGCACTCTGCGGAGCATGTAAACACCTTTTTCGGAATATTGCCTTAACCAGAATATGGACCTTAATCGGAATATGGTGTGCATGTAAACGTAGTCAATAACTAACTTGTTACTTCTCTTGGCATCATGATGTTACTCACTTCATCAGCAGTGGTTTGGCTCAAGTCAAAGCTGCTCTGTCAGTGAGCTGAAGCTGCGTCTGAGATGTGATGTTGCAGTTTGCAGAATTTCCAGGAAGCTACTAGTTTCCTTCTTTCTTAAGAAGTGGAATTTGACACTACAGAAATAGTTGATACATGCAAATCGTGTCCTGGAACTCTTCAATGCCTTATCTCTTCAAGCCCATCCCCCTCTTTTAAAAATGCATTGTGTTCCTGTCATCAGAGCGTCTTTCTTTGGCATCAAACGGCTGAACTTTGAGCCAGTGAAAGTGATGCATGGAAACAGAGGGAAGCACGTCATAACGGCTGCAGTGCTGACTCGTCCGGCCTCCTTTTGTCATCAAACATCCCCATATGGGGTAATGGAGCGGCTGTGTGTTTGTTGGGGGGGGCTGAGCAGGGGGGGGGGCTTGTCCTCAATTGTGGTTTTTACAGGCCCTCGAATCATTTCCCCAACCGCCCACGCTCCGGATATCTTCTACTTTTGATCCTTTTTCAGTCTCTCTCTTTTTTCTGACCTATGCTGAATGGAGGAATGTGAGGAATGTAGCGGTGAATGGGCGAGCGGGGGAGGCAGCATGCAAACGACTGACAGGCGGACGCAGGTTTCTTTTTGCTCAGACTGAAAGTTTGTAAAAGCAGCTCAAGAAATGGACCACAGAGCATGCTCAGAAGAAAAGAACTAGAAGCAGAGGTGGTGCAAGCCAGCGCCTGCACCAAAGCTTTTCACAAAAGCATGAAAAGACACGCTTTGGCATTCTGCCCCCCGGACGCTCCCCCAACACACAGCGACTATTTTTAGGGATCAAACACTTTCTAGCACATGGACACTAATGCGCCACCAATTTAAACCATCACATTAGGCAGGAATTCAGTGTGACAGCCAGACAACAGCCACATCTCCCCAAAGACGCTAAGTGAAGCGTGAACTCAAAGCGTGTTGCTGCTTCCGCTGGAATTCTTGAGGACGTGGGAGTTTAGAGATCTGTCTGAGACCCCGACATGACGCTGATCTCACCCTTGTTTCTGGACCAGCCGCTTTATTTCATCATACATGGACAGTTATGTTATGCAGCTGTTACTTCTTCCAGTGCAGACACGAGTGTTTCCACGCCCGTCTGACTCCTTGACAAGTTACAGATTTGTCTCGTCTGTCGTCTCTTTTCTTTAGTGTCGAAAAGTTTGAGTGATCTTTGACACACACACACACACACACACTTTAGCTTTGTTTGCACGCTCACCAGGAGAGGTCGCCGCATTGGTTACCATCCTAAATCTCTGAGTGTGGAGTAGGATTGGCTTATTCACCCCATCCTAACAGTGTGTCTGCAATGATGCTGACTTCCTGACGATGTGTGACGTCCTCTCAACAAGAAAAGAGTCAAACTACAAACACAAGTTTAAAATCCAGCTTTATTAGCATGACGGTCTCTCTACGTCCTCATTTACAGATCTGATGCTGCATCAGAGAAATAAAGACTGCAGACTTTAAATGAAGCGTTTAAAGACAGAGCTGTAGGAATATTCACATTTAAAGCTTCTTCATATTCCATTCTTGAATCTCTAACCCAGTCCTTTCGATCCGCTCGGGCTGCCGCTGACTTTAGAAATCTGCAGCTCCTGCATGTTCTCGTAGTTGTGATGACCTGGAGAGAGCTTCTCTTTGGGCTGCCGACGCTTGTCGAGATAAAAAGAAGCGAGAAGAAGAAATCAAACAGAAGAATCAAAGTCAGTACGAACGGCACGGGAACACAGAGAGTGGATCTTTACTCTATTATCATCACTAAACTACTGAAACTATGACTGTCCTCTTTTTCTCCTCTGCTTTATATTGTTCATATTTGTCTTGTCAGCTCGTTTTACCTGACGTGTACTCACACCTCCTCACCTGTGCTCCAGTAACCTCCTGTTCCCGCCTGACCTCCTCTGCCCCCTGAACACCTGCTCACACTTCTCTTTAAACGTAGATGTGAAAGGAACACGTTTGGACTTGTTCCAACATGTCTGTGATAAAAACCTGTTCATCACTGTCTCCATGTTTAGTGTCAGAACGTCCTTTAGTAATAATCCTTTACATGTACATGTATCCACAGGAGAGTAACGTTTATCATTCAGGAGATAGTCTGCAGATACCTGGAGTTGGTCATAGTCAGCGGGGAGACTCTTCAGATCTGCGTACGTGTTTTCTCCCTGCAGCTCAACCTGCTGACAAAGTTTAAAGAAAGAACAAACGATATTCAAATGAATGTGAAGAGCGACACGCTCTGAAACTTCAGGATACTCATCACATTCAAACTGAGACCACTTTTTGAAGGTCTCGTCTCGGAATCGAAAGCATTCTTACTCGGTCTTGTCTCGGTCTCAGACTGGGCGGACTCCAGATTTTAAATCAAGACCACCACTGAGGCTTTTTTTCCACGTCATTACTGAGATTAGAAGGAAAACGGCTCTTTATAAAAGTGAGTGACACGCCCCCTGCACTAAAAGATGATGATTCTTCAGTGATAGTTTCGGTCTTGGTCTTGACCCGGTCTCAATCCCTGAATGTCTCGGTCTCGGAGCACTCTGGTCTCAGGTATGTCTTGGTCTCGGTTAGTGTGGTCTTGACTACAACACTAGCGTCCACACGCTCAGTTCTCAAAAACGTTTTTGTCCACATGGAAACGTAAAAACACATTATTATGGCTGTCATGAGCACACCAAGTCAAAAACGATGTCCCTGACATGCAAACATTTTCTCGCCTTTCCTCTGCAATGACCATTTCATTTTGGAGGCGGAGTTTGTGTGGTCAGAGTGTTGTCTGAAGTAGCAGGGACCTCCCTATGTACAGAGGCACAAGTCCAGGGATTAAAATCCGACCTGTAACTCCTTTCACCGTAGTCTGTGTGTGCTACACTCCATTAGCGCCACGGTTTTTCTTCGTCCGACTGTCTGGGTCGATCGATTCTGTTCAGCCTGACACGTGCTTGCAGCGAACTCCGTCAAAAATAGACAGAGCAGAGCGTAGTGGCGCTGTTGGCACGCTCACTGTGGAAACGCAATCACGGACTAAGTGGGAGAGAACCGTGCCACAGTGCTCGGTGCTGACAGACCGCGGCGCGCACAGACTACGTGGTAATTGGCAGTAAGAGGTCATTCTGCTCAGTCAGTCATTTGGTTTTTGATGATGACGGGGGCACCAGAACATTTAGAGTTTGGTGTCCACGCTCGTACCTCATCAGTTCCTGCAGCTATGTCTTACAAACCGTCATTCAGGGAGCGATGATGAAGTGTGTTAATACCTCTTATCTGAGCGAGCAGGGGGCACTGACAGAGCAGCCAAACGAAGAGTACGTCTTTATCAGGGAATTACTGTGAAGGGGAGAGACTTATTGATTAGTCATCACAACTTCCTGCTGCAGTCAAACAGCGAGGACGAGGAAGTGGATGAGACAAGACGAGACTGTGACTACACGCTGACGGGCCAAGGGTGTCAGAACGTCTTATCAGATCGATGGAGTGTTTTTTACACCATGTTTCGTCTCCGGCTGTCAGTCAGAGTCTCTGTTGGAGGAGAAAAATGTCCGCTTACCTTCAGCCTCCTGGAAAGACTGTAAGGAGGAAAACAAGCGAAGAAGAATGTTAGAAAAAAAATCTGCTAAAGAGGGAGTTTCTAAGAAATAAGAGGATTTTAAAAACAGCATCTAAACAACTATAAACAATCCTTCTTCCTTTAGATTGAAGCTTTGCTAAAGAGTTAAAAAAAGAGCTGAGCGTTGGAGAGACGTGGAGAAAAAGAAGCAAACACTCGGACCGTTCAAGGTAGAAACACTGAGCGCTCAAAGCGAAGGTCAGGGTCTGTGCAAGAAAGTTACCACATCAAAAATAAAAGCAGTTACAACGTGTGAGTGTTATTTCTTTCACATCAACATAAAAGGCCATGAAGTGATTTAAGCTCATTCCAGCCAAAATCATCAATCTCTGACTGATGTTGGCAGAGACACATCAGTGCTTCTTCATCCGGCCTTATCTTGATGGTGTAAAGCGTGTGGCGCAGTGATTGTGGGCGCGCACCACCCGGGCACTAAGTGAGGAGCAGGGTGTGAAGAGGTTAGATTGAAGGAGCACTATGTAACTCTGACACCTAGTGTTTAAAATGGGTACTGCAGTCTAAATTCAAAACATTGTAGAGAGCTGTCTCTCCCCCCCCCCTCCTCTCTAGAGTGGATGCTCACGCAGGTCACCATGTGGTGGACTCTGAAGCTTCAGTGTTTATCCAGCTCTGCATCGGTCTGTAAACCTTTCTGCGTTCTAACCTCTCTCCATTTTTCAAAAGCATCTCCAATATTGATCCTAGTTTGAGCACGTTTCTGCTCGTGGAGCTTATTAGAAACATGCAGAGGCTTTTTAGGTCGGGTACAATCACTTCTATCTGAACCAGTTCTCTTGCCCGCTTCCATCGCTGCAACACCTGTTGGTTTGACCTGATAACTGCTCTCATATCTGGCAAACCGAGGGGCGTCCTCCAATCTTGTCGCGCTCTTTGCCGACTGGTAGCTGTGACAGCACAGGGCCTTTAACAATCTTTATTTTTTATTTTTATAACAACACCTTCTGAAGCTACAGTATGAACCCCGTTACTCTCTGAAGTTTATACTTCGTGATACGAAAGCTAGAAACTGCAGAAAGTGTCAGCGTTCTGTGGTTACCTTTGATACTTGTAAACACTCAGAGCTACAGTCAGGACGAAGAGGACCAGCACCACGCCACAGATAATGTAAGGAATCAGCAGAGAAGCATCACCGCTGCCTGAAACACAATAACAACAACAACAACAACAACAACAATAAACAAACAAACAAACAACAGGTAAATATGAGACAGGAAATAAATGAACACTGACTGATATTTTCCCACATTTTAACACCTCCAGTGTAAATATCTTCTAATACCTTTAAGAGACGTTTTCACACACGCACGCCTGAATATATCTTGATCATTTCATTCCGGTGTAAGAGGAGACGTGATATCAGCTCAAACTTCAGAACATCTTCAGATATTTGACCAGCTGCTCTGTGCTTCTAACAAACTTTCCCTTGTTTACATTCTGCTGTGTTTTTCCCGTGTCAGCAGCGATGACTCATCGTCCAGTTGATTCATCTTAACGGCTCATGATGTCAAATCTGCTGAATCATCATTCTGGATCATTAGTCATGACCTGCAGCTCCTCCTCAGAGCAGAGCTCAGCACAATGGAGCAAAGCTGCGTCGTCAATAATAAAATGATTTATGTGTGTAAGGAGGTTTACCTGTGGTGGGGTTCACCTGCAGAGACACAGGTGTAGACCTCTGAGAGCCCCTCTGGGTCCGAGCCTCACACACATACAGCCCGCTGTCATTGTGTCTGACCTGAATGATCAGCGTTCGTCCTTCTGCTCTCTTCAGCAGCTGGGAGGAGGACAGGTGAGACAGGTGACACATGAGCTGAAAGAAACTGAAACTAATTACTGCAAGAAATGTGACTTTTTTAGCATCGAGTGTGAATGTGATAGTCCATTTATTTAGAAGGTTGTTTTCTCAATGAACACAATTTAGCCATTTTGGTGTTTTCTCACTTAAAACTCGTGTAGAGTTCCTGAATGTTTCAGAGGGAGCTGCATATGTTAGCGCACACAGCCGAGCACACAGACGGACGAGAGGAGCGACCAGCGTGCACGCAGAAACACAAAAAAGTTCATGTTTGGGGCGTTTTGATCGTCAGCACGTCATCATTGATCCCCGGCTCTCGTCAGGCTGCATGTTTTAGTTGTGTGACAGTGATGACATCACTGTCGGCGGCCTGGAGAGCGTTGGAAACGTTTCTCTTATTGTGCTGACAGAGTTCACCACCTAGTCCTCTACAGAGAACTCTCAAAGGTCGTGTCCGAAGTCAACGACCTCGTCCCAGACTCATGACTTAAACGGATGATTTTCTTGTGATAAAGCAAAGTGAGCACCATGAACTACCTGTCCATTGTGGGCTCGGTACCAGGTGAAGAGGCTCACAGGAGGGTTAGCATCACTGGAACATGTGAGAGCCACAGAGCTGCCATCAGAGACAGGACCAGGACCAGGTGTGCTGAGGGACACCACTGTTGATCTGGGAGAATCTGACACAAAGACAGTGATATCTGGTGTTTACACATGGTTTAACATTTCTTCGTCATAAAGTTTTACACACTGCATCAACACGTCACACATACACGTACAGACGCGGAGTAACAGCTGGCAGACGAGGTGCGTCTTCTCTTCCCCCCCTTAGATCACCTGAATCTGCTCGTACTTTGAGACAAAACTCTGAAGAAGAAGATCTCCTTTAGGTGACATTACTTTACAGTATGTTGTTGAACATGCCACACACACACAAACAGGATCCTGTAGACATGCACTCATGCAGAGATGTCAGAGTGAGGGGGGGGGGGGGGGCTGCACATGGAGGAGTGGGGTTTGATAGATAGATAGATAGATAGATAGATAGATAGATAGATAGATAGATAGATAGATAGATAGATAGATAGATAGATAGATAGATAGATAGATAGATAGATAGATAGATAGATAGATAGATAGATAGATAGATGTACTTTATTGATCCCAAACTGGGAAATTGTGGAAAAACTGGGAAATTGTGGTATCTTGTTTAAGGTCACCTCGGCAGTGCTCAGGCACATCTCCAGCTTTCAGACCCTTCTCCAAGCTTAGGACCCAATCACACTTAGACGCGTCACCCTAAGTGTGGCCGCTCCAAAAACACCTGAGCTCATCTGGGGAAAAAACAGCTGAGGGCGCCTGAAGAGAGGAGCTGCATCCCCATACGGGCAAACAAATAAAATAAGTGGGAATAAATGGATTCAAGCTAACGTAGAGCTCTCACCATTGCTTTGCTCTGAGACGAGGAAGCGGAAGTAAATCCTCCTACTGGATTTGATTGGCTGCTCAGGCTAAAAAGTGACTTTGACGAGCGCTGCGACTCTTCAGCGTCATGAGCTGAATAAAGTTGAACATTTTTGTACTTTTATGCACGGCAAAAAAACGCTAGAAAAACGCATCGTGCAGCAGCAGAGAAGAGCGCCTGGCTGGTTTTGCTGGCGACGGTTTTCTAGTGACACGTCTCTCTGTGATGGGGCCCTTGAGTTGGACTTAACCCTTCGGTTCCCAACCAGAGTCCCTATAGACTGACCTACAGCCGCCCCTGCAGATGATTACAGTTCAATGTGCACTCTGTGCGTACATGTCTACTTCTGACCTTTTTATTCATGTTTCCTTTGTAGAACAAAAAGGACCAATCAGAACTAGAGAGAAGGAAAGCACACATATTTTTGTAGTAACTCTCACGGCCAGAAGGGGGCGATAAAAGCTGCGCAGTGCAGGTTGAAGAAGAGACTTAAACGTTCTCAGGTGTAAATCTCAAATCCATCCAGCAGTAACATAAACCTTCACTTCCTGCTTCAACCTTTACGTGGTGTTAAATCCTCTCTGCTTAGAATCCAGACAAATTCAACATTTAGAGTCAAACTCTCCTCATTTTCAGGATCTTCCACGTTTCACTCTTCACATGTTGCGTGCATTTCCACGCTGCCCGCAGAAACATGACGAAGGCTCCTTGAGTTGAGTGTGTGTGCGTGCGGTCGGTCATACTCGACTCTCAAGTGTTTCATTACTTCCGTTAACACCGAGTTAGAACACGTTGAGCTCTTCAAACGCTGACAGCATAAAGAAAAGTTTCCTTCAGACGGTCTCAGACGTGTCGAGACAAGTCGACAGTGTTTGAAAGCCTTCCTGCTCCTCAGAGTCATGGACCATAAATAAATAAATGTATATTCGGGTGTTATTCAGTCCTTCCAAGAGAACAGAACCACGAGTGGAGTTTTCAAAGGTTCGTGTATTGATGAAGGGAAGGAGTCTTAAAGGTAACTGTCAGAACATTTGAGCGTGTCATGGGGGGGGGGGGGGGGTTTAGTTTTAATGACTAATGTTTGATCCAACAGCTGGCTACACACGAGATAATTAGCTTTTTAGGTCTTTGAGTTCAAGTCCGGAAAAAATTGGAGCAAAAACAAACACACATGCACGCACTCACACACGCACGCACACACGCCAAACACAGAGTCTCACACAGGATGTTGAGTCTCTGGGTGGTTGCAGACGGCTTGGTGCTGCCCCCCTTTTGTCAGCGGGTAGGACACACAGCAGGAGACGCTCTGGTTGTGATGGTCGACCGAGGCGATGAAGGTCAGCGTGGACGTCATGACCATCAGTCCATCCGCCTTCTGCTTTTACAAAGGAGGAAAAACAACCTTATTTCATGCATGGCTCTTGTCCAATCAGATCACTCGGTTGGGACCTACTGTTGTATAATTGTCCAAACAAATCCAGACCATTCAGGACCAGAATCTAAAGTTAGAAGGAGGACATACTGGCTGCTGCATTGTTGTCAGAGAAAAAAGTTTAGAAAGTTGAAAAAGTGTTTCGCCCTCTGCACCCAGAGCGATTGGATAATGACTGAATTGATACCTCACCTGCTCTATCTGTGTCTGATCCTGCCAGGCGATGTCTTTGGGGAGCCAGGTGAGGGAGGGGGGCAGTGCGGAGCAGGGCACCGGGACTGAACAGTTCAGCGTCACCAGGTCTCCCTCTGACACCTGCTTAACGGGAGTCAGCTGGGGGGGAGGCATGCCTGTCCGGGGAGAGACACATTACAGAAAACACAGCTAATGTCCTCGATCCAGAGGACGCCTGAGCGATATGGTCGATCATCGAGCTACGTGTCCTAAATGCTCCACTTTGTTTATCCGCTGCTTGCTAATTGGCTGCCGCGGCTCGTTACAGTGAGACATTTGAAGAGTTTATTTCACTAAAAGCAGCTGATAAAGTAGACTCTCTGCGAGCACTCGTTTGTTTCCTGTCGTCATGTGATTCATTTACTGAAGTCTCTTCTGTCCCAGGCAGCTGAACCTTTCTAAAAACAATCCACAGCTTGATCAGCCACTGCGTTAAACTGTAGCACTGATTGTATGTGAAGATGGACAACGTGACCCCGCCTCATCCGGATTTATAACAGTGAAGCCTTTTAGTGAACAACAAGAGCGGCAAAGGATGATCAGATACAGACACTCAAACACGACACTCTAACCTTCAGAGTGTGTGAGACTTCAGGTCAGATTATCACACAATAAAAAAAAGGCCGTCCTCTGAGCTGATCGCCTCCTCCGTTCATACCTGGCTGAGTGGTGATGATGACTCCTTTCTTGAAAGTGAACTTGAGGTCCCCTATACACTCCAGCCTGAAGAAGTACGAGCCGCTGTAGTTCTTTGGGATGCTGTGGAACGTGGTAGTGCAGTTCTTCTTTGAGAGGTCCCCGATAACGTTCCCCTAAAAAAGTGAGTACAAAATGAGGACTGTCAGACGGCTGTTTTTTATTAAGCCCGATGAATCACAGAGTTTCAAAAGTGAATAACGATTCATCTCATTTTTAATCGCAGGACTTTATTAGATCAGACAGCTGAAGAGAGACAGGAGGTGTTGGGAGGAGAGAGAGTCGGGGATGACATGCAGCAAAGGGCAGAGGTCAGATTCAAACCCACGGCCGCTGGATGAGGACGATATAATCAGTACATGGGGTAACATAACGGCCAGACTATCTGGTGCCCCCTCATTGGTTTTTTAAAAACAGACAAATATAGCTGTAGGCTTTTCATTGATAGACTGGCTGCAGCGCTGTTGGAGTCAAAATGTGTTTTTATCTCTTATTCTGTATATTTGCCAAGCAGCAACCTCCGGTGTTGTAAATTGAAGCCAATGCTGAAATAGAATATTGTGCAGTTCCTCAAGTGTCCACTAGAGGCTGGCTGCAGAAGCACAGGAAGTAACATACACACCCATTCTAAAAAGCCTGTTTTTACAGCAGACATTAACATGTTTACAGCCTGGTTCAAAAAACCAAACAGGTCTGATTAGCTCATGTCTCGATCAACACACACTGTACGGGGGGTGAATGTTTTGATGACTCATCAGTTTAGATTTGATGAAGGATAAGAGTTATTCACAATAAGGCGTGTAGCTGACCTGATTGACAGGTGGGCGCGGTGTAACGGTTTTTAAAGAGGTTTAAAACCCGCCTCAGCTCCAGGCCTCCTGGTCACTCTAACTTTAATATAGGACTCTCTCAATCAAAAGAGCACTCGACAAGGTTTATTTACGTAAATGGATGATTATGACCTCATGACGGAGAAAAGAAGTGAAAAAGTCGCTCAGCCAGCCTGGTCTGCGTCGTTATTTTTCCCAGCACAGCGCGTATTCAGCTTTCAATACACAATAAATGGGGAGGAATTTCCAATCAAGTCAGGGTGAAGGCAGTGTGTGATGGTGGCGGCTGCATCCGCTGTAATGACACCGCTTGTGTCAACATTAAATACTGGTATGTTGGTCACACCGGTGTGTAAGACGCAGCCAACTTTTAATATGAAAAAATAGGTGTTAAAAGTGTGATGGTATATCTTTTGATATTATGTCCCCCCTACAGTGGCCTGTTAAGGACAATATTAGGTTTGTTAAAAAAAAGTCAATACAGGCCTGCTCTCCTCGCTCTACCAGCAGGATGTAAACAGCTACAGTGAACAGATAGCAGAGCGGTTTGTCAGTGTTTAGATCTATAACATGGAGATAAAGATGTGTGTAGGCTGCGTCAGGTTAAACTAAGAAATCGACTGGAGCGACGAGTGACCACATTCAGCACAGTAAGTCGACGTCAACCTGCAGGGAGGACTGAAGGCTGGAGGTGCTAGCACTGCTAACGTTAGCCTCACTCGCCAAACCAAATTGAAGTGTTTGCAGGCAGTTTCACCGAATTGAGGGCATCCCTGACTTTGGAATCTCAGGGTTACCCCGGTCTACGCACGAGACTGCAAGGCTCATCTCTGTCACTTGGCTAACAGCGGAGGATCTGTTTCTGCTTAACAATTGAGTGTCATCGTTTATGCAACTTGCCTGAGTTACAGAAAAAAAAAAAAGAGGACCTACCTGTATCTTGTTCCTTTGGGATTTGGGTTCACTGAAGACAACAGGACCATATATACTGTCCTTAAACCAAACACCTCCAGCTGAGCAGTTCATGAGCAGATCTTTTTCATGAATCTCAGGAATCTGGAAACCACACGGGACAGTGACACAGGAGTCCACGATTCCCACGATGCTTTGAGGCAGCTTCATGTCCCAGGTTTCACACAAGACACCTGGAGGACATTTCAAACACGGAAAAAGAGGAAGCACGTTCAGAAACTTTAAAGTCTGCCAGACGAAGAGGGAAGCTTTGATTTGACAAACAACAAACAAACAGACACTTCCACTTTTAGAAATACTTGACGTGAAATCAGGGAAGTACCCACTTTGCATCAGAGCAGCGAGTAAAGCAACACCTGCCAGACCGACGCCCATATCGACAAAGTCTTTAAAGCCTGGAAGAACCTTTTGGACTCTAAACACAGAGATAAAGAAAGAAAGGACCAGATGAGAACAAATGATGAACAATAAGATGTAAAAAATCATTCAGTCAAGAAACGACTCAAACTTCAAGAAGTGGACAGAAAGTCAAAACAGACGTGTTTCTGAGGAATTATTTTTAAAAATGTGGGAAAAACATCTGATAAATGTTAAATGGACTTGAGCTTGTATATTTGTTTTCTAGTCTTCTGATGACTTAAAGCACTTTCACACCACAGGTCACACCTACACATTCACTCACTGATGGTAGAGGCTGCTGAGTAAAGAGACCATCAGTATTAACTCATCCATTCATACACATTCACTCACTGATGGTAGAGGCTGCTGAGTAAAGAGACCATCAGTATTAACTCATCCATTCATACACATTCACTCACTGATGGTAGAGGCTGCTGAGTAAAGAGTCCATCAGTATTAACTCATCCATTCATACACATTCACTCACTGATGGTAGAGGCTGCTGAGTAAAGAGTCCATCAGTATTAACTCATCCATTCATACACATTCACTCACTGATGGTAGAGGCTGCTGAGTAAAGAGTCCATCAGTATTAACTCATCCATTCATACACATTCACACACTGATGGTAGAGACTGCTGAGTAAAGAGACCATCAGTATTAACTCATCCATTCATACACATTCACACACTGATGGTAGAGGCTGCTGAGTAAAGAGTCCATCAGTATTAACTCATCCATTCATACACATTCACTCACTGATGGTAGAGGCTGCTGAGTAAAGAGTCCATCAGTATTAACTCATCCATTCATACACATTCACTCACTGATGGTAGAGGCTGCTGAGTAAAGAGACCATCAGTATTAACTCATCCATTCATACACATTCACACACTGATGGTAGAGGCTGCTGCGTAAAGAGACCATCAGTATTAACTCATCCATTCATACACATTCACTCACTGATGGTAGAGGCTGCTGACTAAAGAGACCATCAGTATTAACTCATCCATTCATACACATTCACACACTGATGGTAGAGGCTGCTGAGTAAAGAGACCATCAGTATTAACTCATCCATTCATACACATTCACACACTGATGGTAGAGGCTGCTGAGTAAAGAGACCATCAGTATTAACTCATCCATTCATACACATTCACTCACTGATGGTAGAGGCTGCTGAGTAAAGAGACCATCAGTATTAACTCATCCATTCATACACATTCACTCACTGATGGTAGAGGCTGCTGAGTAAAGAGACCATCAGTATTAACTCATCCATTCATACACATTCACACACTGATGGTAGAGGCTGCTGAGTAAAGAGACCATCAGTATTAACTCATCCATTCATACACATTCACTCACTGATGGTAGAGGCTGCTGAGTAAAGAGTCCATCAGTATTAACTCATCCATTCATACACATTCACTCACTGATGGTA
This sequence comes from Tautogolabrus adspersus, assembly GCA_020745685.1. NCBI lineage: Eukaryota > Metazoa > Chordata > Actinopteri > Labriformes > Labridae > Tautogolabrus > Tautogolabrus adspersus. The sequence continues at coordinate 27,235,689 of CM036550.1, read as the reverse complement.
GAGGCTGCTGAGTAAAGAGTCCATCAGTATTAACTCATCCATTCATACACATTCACTCACTGATGGTAGAGGCTGCTGAGTAAAGAGACCATCAGTATTAACTCATCCATTCATACACATTCACACACTGATGGTAGAGGCTGCTGAGTAAAGAGACCATCAGTATTAACTCATCCATTCATACACATTCACTCACTGATGGTAGAGGCTGCTGAGTAAAGAGACCATCAGTATTAACTCATCCATTCATACACATTCACACACTGATGGTAGAGGCTGCTGCGTAAAGAGACCATCAGTATTAACTCATCCATTCATACACATTCACTCACTGATGGTAGAGGCTGCTGACTAAAGAGACCATCAGTATTAACTCATCCATTCATACACATTCACACACTGATGGTAGAGGCTGCTGAGTAAAGAGACCATCAGTATTAACTCATCCATTCATACACATTCACACACTGATGGTAGAGGCTGCTGAGTAAAGAGACCATCAGTATTAACTCATCCATTCATACACATTCACTCACTGATGGTAGAGGCTGCTGAGTAAAGAGACCATCAGTATTAACTCATCCATTCATACACATTCACTCACTGATGGTAGAGGCTGCTGAGTAAAGAGTCCATCAGTATTAACTCATCCATTCATACACATTCACTCACTGATGGTAGAGGCTGCTGAGTAAAGAGTCCATCAGTATTAACTCATCCATTCATACACATTCACTCACTGATGGTAGAGGCTGCTGAGTAAAGAGACCATCAGTATTAACTCATCCATTCATACACATTCACACACTGATGGTAGAGGCTGCTGAGTAAAGAGACCATCAGTATTAACTCATCCATTCATACACATTCACTCACTGATGGTAGAGGCTGCTGAGTAAAGAGACCATCAGTATTTTACTGACGTCGCGCTGCATCATTGTCAACATTTCACGGATCTTTTCCTAATGTAAGATAGTCTCAACAGGTCATATCTACAAGACAGGAACTATTTTGTTTCCATTGGTGACTTCGTATCAGAACCAACCGACGTAACGTGTGGAGTCCCCTAAGGTTCGATCTTAGGGCCGACTTTATTCAACATCTACATGCTCCCACTAGAACAAATCATGCAAAATAATAAAATTGACCACCATTGCTACGCTGATGACACCCAAATCTATGTAGCGCTCTCACCAAACGACTATCGCCCCATAGATCTTCTGTGCCAGTGCATTGAGCAAATCAAGGACTGGATGTGTCAAAATTTCCTACAACTAAATGAGGACAAAACTGAGATCATTGTATTTGGTGCTAAAAAAGAAAGGTTTAAAGTAACCCAACACCTTCACTCTCTGTCCCTGAAAACATCAAATAAAGCCAGAAATCTGGGGGTTATTATGGATTCAGATTTATACTTGGAGAGTCACATCAAATCAGTAACAAAATCGGCCTACTATCACCTCAAAAATGTAGCACGACTTAGAGGGCTCATGTCAGCTCAAGACTTAGAAACACTTGTACATGCCTTTATAAGATAGATAGATAGATAGATAGATAGATAGATAGATACTTTATTGATCCCGAGGGAAATTCAAGGCATCCAGTAGCAGTATACAAACATGTAAGACACATAGCAATTGTTACCATAAACACCCCCTGTCCCCCATCCCATACATATATTAACCCGACAACAAAGATTTAAGGAGCCCCTATAAAATTAAGCCTGTGCAATTAAAAATAGACCTATACAACTTATATAATGAAATGTACAAACCTGTGCCGGAATAGAAATATATGTGCAATTTAAAAGAAACCTATAAACAGTTAAAGAGCAACTAGTAGGCTAGACTATTGTAATGGTCTCCTTGCAGGTCTTCCAAAAAAAACTGTCAGGCAGCTCCAGCTTGTTCAGAACGCTGCTGCTAGAGTTCTAACAAAGACCAAAACATGTGAGCACATTACACCAATTCTTAAATCCTTACATTGGCTCCCTGTATGTCAGAGAATTAATTTCAAAATCCTACTGCTCACATATAAATCACTACATGGTTTAGGGCCAAAGTATATCACTGATATGCTTCCACTACATAAGCCTTCAAGATCACTAAGATCTTCTGACAGCAATCTGTTAGTGATTCCCAGAGTCAATACAAATCATGGGAAAGCATCATTTAGTTACTATGCAACAAACAGCTGGAATAAACTTCCTGAAGATTTAAGACTTGCCCCAACTCTGACCACTTTTAAAACAAGACTGGAAACTTTTATGTTCACCTTAGCCTTCTGCTAAATCTGACCTACATTGCACTTTTAACTTCTGCCTTTAACCAAACAATTTTAATCACTCTGCACTGTAACTTTTATGTTTTTATTCTCTGTTTTTTAATTGTCTTTTCATTCTTGCATTTTATTTCACTTTATTGTATGACATGTTATGATGTGAAGCACTTTGAGTCTGCCTTGTGTATGAAAAGCGCTATACAAATAAACTTGCCTTGCCTTGCCTTGCCTTAACTCATCCATTCATACACATTCACACACTGATGGTAGAGGCTGCTGAGTAAAGAGTCCATCAGTATTAACTCATCCATTCATACACATTCATATGTTGCCAACGAAGCAGCGGAGCAACTTGGGGTTAAGTGTCTTGCCCAAGGGCACAGTGGACATGTGGCTGCAGGAGCTGCTGGTTGAGATACGACCGACTCTACCAACTGCGCCACAGCCGCCCCATGTGAGAACAAACCTTTAACACTATGTTTCAGATGATAGACGTTCAGTTCATGAAGGAGTTACGGTGGCTGGGTAGTGCAAACCAAAGATACAAGATGCAAAACATTTTCACGAGCGCTGAGATGAATATACAACATGCAGAACACCAAATGATGTTTTCAGATTCCTGTCTACCCTCTCTTGAATTTTAAAGGGACACAGACGAGGAGGACCAAGGGCCGTCAACATGAAAGGAAAATCACGCCCACTGTCTCAGGTGGGTTCCAAAACACGGACATAACTTCATTCTGTCACCGTAAACGTCCGTATGACACATTTCACACAGTGACTGCTCACTCAATCCCTTCCTGCATTCGTACATTCTCTTCCCTGTAACATTCGGTCGTTTGTAACTTTGTTCGGAAACTTCTAAAAGTGTTTTGCATCTTGTAAATGTTTGTTTTGTACTTCCCAGCCACCGTAGGGAATGATTAAAGTCAAATAACGAATAAAAAGCTCATGACGACATTTTTAACCAGAACATTTGACTCTACAGGTGAACAGAAACTTAAAAACTGTCTCCTTACCTGTCTAATGATCACGAGCAGACTTCTCTGTGTTTGTGGTGCTCGGGCAGAGAAAGAGGAATTAAACTTCACAGGAGGAAGTGATGGGGAAATATAGGAAACATGGGGTTTGGTAATTAAAATGTTTGCTGCAACGAGGAGGAACGAGAAGAAAATGCAGCTTTGCAAAAGTGTGCACGTCAGATGTGTGCAACAATGAGAGAATTGATCTGCAGGGAGACATTACTGCTGCTCTTAATAAGAAAATATAAGAAATATAGATAAAAGAAAAGCAATCAGTACAACTGAATGGACCTGAAGAATTATAAAACAGTTAAAATACAGTTAGAGGCAGACCCGCTTCTAGAACAAAAAAACAGAAAGACCCCTGAGATTAAAGGGGGTGCAGCAGCTACAGGGACCGTCAACAGCAATGAAAAATATTGTAGGTGTTCTGGGTCCCTCATGTGGGCCCTCCTGTGGTCCCTCCTGTGGGCCCTCATTTGGTCCCTCCTGTGGGCCCTCATGTGGTCCCTCATGTGGTCCCTCCTGTGGTCCCTCCTGTGGTCCCATCTGTTGGCCCTCATGTGGTCCCTCCTGTGGGCCCTCATTTGGTCCCTCCTGTGGGCCCTCATGTGGTCCCTCATGTGGTCCCTCCTGTGGTCCCATCTGTTGGCCCTCATGTGGTCCCTCCTGTGGGCCCTCATTTGGTCCCTCCTGTGGGCCCTCCTGTGGGCCCTCATGTGGTCCCTCATGTGGTCCCTCCTGTGGTCCCTCATTTGGTCCCTCCTGTGGGCCCTCATGTGGTCCCTCCTGTGGTCCCTCCTGTGGTCCCATCTGTTGGCCCTCATGTGGTCCCTCCTGTGGGCCCTCATGTGGTCCCTCCTGTGGGCCCTCCTGTGGTCCCTCCTGTGGTGACGTCACTCAGGCTACGTCCATCAATATTCAGTTTATTGTCATTCCCCGCTCTCTTTCTCTCCCCCTGATTTTGCGTGCGTGTTTGTGTTTGTTTGTGTGTGTGTGTGTGTGTGTGTGTGTGTGTTGAATGTGAAGCAGGAGAGTGTCATTAAAGAAAAAGAGCGCCCTCTGCAGGAACAGATGGCTACGTCCTTAACAGTCTATGATGTGAACCAATATATGGTTCCCAACGGATAACAATCCAAGCGCTTGGTATAAATCTGAACATTTAAAAGAGAAGAACTAAAAGAAGTTCACTGAGCATTGTATTTAGTTTCTTTCTATAATGATTTAACTCATAATAATGTTTGTGATTTAGACCCAGTGTTAGAAAATTTAGATTTAAAAGCAAATGAGGCAAGCAGATGCTCTAATACTTGCACTTCAGAGTTCCCTCCACTAGAGGGAGCCACTAGCAGGGATTATTTTACATCCAGACAACGAGGGAGAGGGAACCTTTTCTGTCTACCTCACGGCGTCAGCCTGAACCAATAAATCTCATGACTGAGCAGCTGTTTTCTTTTCACCTCTGGACTGGACTATGATCTGTGAATAAATTAAAATGATCTGTGCTGTGAAGCGGACTGTGTGCCTGAGAGGAGGGGACAGGAAACAAACGAGCAGACTGAACCGGACACTGAAGCTCCAAGTAGAAGTAGAAGTGATCCAGAAAATCAAAGCTGGAATTAGAGCTCACTTCATTTCATTTGAGGTTGTATATAGTCATCATTTGCTGTTAGAATATATTGTTTCTCAGTTATGAGACGGATACTTTTTACGTGAAACGAGCGAAAGCCAGCGTGCTTCATGAAGGAGTCCGGGCTGGTTGAGTACCTCGTCCTGCTTAATGTGGAGAGAGCAGATAGGAGTCTATGTAGTGTCTACGATTGAGAGAACAGAACATTCCTGTGATTTATCAAATGGATCAGCATCAGTTGAAGACCAAATCCCCAAAACCCTTTTTCACAAGGTAGTTGCCCAAATTGAATCTTTGAACCTTTGAAAGCTCTTCTCTTCCCCATGCCTGGATCGACTTCAGTCGTAAATGTGACGCTGTCCAGCCGAGAACTTTGGGTCCACAGCATCCATGATTAAGATCCTTTCCCTAACTTTCCCTGTTGGACTGACCACAGGGAGGTAAGTCCGAGTTCTTGATGATCCTGTAGAGACTGGTTCCATCTGTTGGCAGTTTAAAAAAAGCATGTAAACTTCACCCCAACTCGGACTCTGGAGATCTCAGCGTCTCCAAAGACAAACGCTGGCGTCATTCACATTCCTTTAACCTCAATTATTTAAGCCCATTTTGATTAATATTTGATAATATTAATATAACTAAAGAGGAGATAAAAACAAAATAGGAAATACTGTCAAATAAAGCCAGTTAATGAAATGATTAAGTGATACTGAGCAGAATTATGAAATGGGACAATATGGAAATAATTGGTACCGGTGTCTCTCCGTCACACATACATTTTCACTTCATGTTTAGGAATCAGGCCCTAACATCGTGTCCTAACAGCATGCGAAGCGAGCGAGCGTCAGCGTCAAAACCAGCCTGATTCTATTGTTTCCTATTGGAGTGTCCTAACTGCCTGCGAGCGATGCAGGGCGACGTGGCACACCGTTTTCATCCAGACGCCCCGTTTCTATTTGCCTCTCTGTTGCTCGCGTCAACGGACAAGAATCGAGGAAGGAGGGGGCTCGCTTTTATCATGCAGCACAGCTTGTTAGCTTATCTTACAAAGTGGAGATAGAGGTTCATTTATAATATCCACATCCATGATTGAAATGTCTCTGCTTTCCTTTTTACAAACGATCTGTTTGACCCAAATCAGTCAGGCTTTAAGCGAGGCCACTCTACTGAGACTGCACTACAGAATCGCTTTGTTTGTCTAGAGCGTCAGGTCAGTCCTCCGTTCTATTGCTGCTAGATTTGTTTGCTGCCTTTGACACAGTTAACTATAAAGTCCTCATAATTGCGCTCTCTGAAGTTGGCCTCTCTCCAGGCGACTAGTTTCTCATACACAGGGCAGAAGGAGTTGGTTTCAATGTGTAGGAAGGCCACAAGGTCATTGTCAAGTGAGAGAAGGGAGGCTCACACAAACAGGTTGATGTTTGTGTTCAGGAAATAGATTATACATTTTTTACAATAAAGATTTTCTTTTGTACACAGGATTTTTAACCGGGGAGCTCAGGATTTTCTAGGATAACTCTGTGGACAACCATTGTGAGTGACAGCTGGCCTCAGTGAGACCATCCCACTTTTTTCAGGTCTGTCTCGACAAAAAAAAAAAAAAATCTTATTCAGACCAATACGATTTTAGTTTGGAAAAAAGACACAGTCAAATAATTTGATGCGTGTACTTTCTTTACTTCAAGAATTTAAGTTTGCATTGTTTGTCCCAGACATTTGTTATCACTTCATCCTAAGATGCCTTCAATCATCGTCATCATCATCGTCACCGCCTTTATTGCAGAGAGCTACAAAAGAGAGAGAGAGAGAGAGACAAAATGAATGTTTGTCCAAGATAACACGTGTCAATTTCCTAATTGAATCAGAGAGTTATGGTCACGCACAATTCTCGGGGTTGTAGATGAAGTCTGGTTCTCCTGTGAAACCAAGACACTTCGCCTGCTTCTTGGCGTGTTCCAGGTCTGAGTGCTTGATAGTCGACTCTTTGGCTGGACACAGAAATTGAATGAAATAGAAATGAAGAAATGTTTCACATATCAAAAAAGTTATTTTCTCTCTTCTTCTTCTTACCCATCAGGTAAAAAGCTCGATAGCTTTCGACCTCTGCAATGGTTGTGGGTTCATCGATGTCCATAATGTGGATTAAATTATTGTTGGTTCTGCTGTCGACGGTGTAGAGCAGACATCCCTCACAGGTCGGCAGGGAATGGTACGTGCAGGTGAAGTTGGACTCTGATGAAAAACAGAAACAAACATTGTTTAGCTAGTCATTCTAGAGGTCGCCATAACAGTAAGGTGCCATTGTATTGTAAGAACTGGGATACACTGACTCCAGTATCATCAGATCAGCAGACTTACTGTCAGTTAGTGCTGTGTTGGAATGAATAGTCACAGGGTGTGATCCGTACTTGCAATATGTAGGACTGAGAAGTAAAAAAGAAGAAAGAAGGAGTTCAGACTTGTCATTGGGAGGTTTAATGGTAAATGGACATGAGCTTGTAAAGCACTTTTTTAGTCTTCTACTTAAAGGGCTTTTCCACCGCAGGTCACACCTACACATTCACAGAAGTCCTCCTCTCTTCCATTTTATTATTGTGTTCTTTTCCATCTTGACTCTCAATCTTGTAACCTTACCTGCTGAGTTTCCTCAGGAAGAATTCATTATAATAATAATAATACATTTTATTTAAAAGCGCCTTTCAGGACACACAAGGACACTGTACAACATTTAAAAAACGACAATGGATAAAATCAGTATACAATAAAATAAATGAAATGTAGCACAGTGCAATCCACAGTGATATTGTTAGAGTGAGTAGGCGATCTTGAACAGGTGGGTTTTGAGTCTGGATTTGAAGATGGGGAGAGAGTCAATGTTTCGTATGTCCGGTGGCAGAGAGTTCCAGAGCTGGGGAGCAGAGCGGCTGAAAGCTCTGCAGTCCATCAGTACCCGTTTTTATCGAGATCTTTACGACCTTGTGCATGGGTTGTGGGGGTGGGGTGGGTGAAGGTGGCGTCATATTGTGGCTTATTGATTTTATGTAGAGCAATTTGTGCTGCATTATTATATGTATGAAAGGTGCTATACGAATAAAGATAATTTACAGCTGATGGTGCACTGCTGATACTCACTGCCTGATCCCGATATCCTGAACAAATTCTTTGTCATTCGGTGATGTCTTAATGAAGTCAATCCACTGGCTCTTGACTGTCTTGAACAACTCTCTGTGTGGATCACTAGTAATCCAACCCATGATGAAGATCCACCTTCCGTAACTCTGCAGACAAACAGAAAGTCAACGATGTAGACACAAATATCTGTAGTTCATGTCAACAGAGCTGAATGCTGAATGTAATTTGCATTTTGCTCAAACCTCAAAAGAAGTTATGAAAGTGTCTTTTTGCACTTTGTGTAACCTAAAAATAAACTAAGAATGAACAAATGAACTGAGAAATATTAAGCGTAGTTCAACACATTGATTGAAATCAGAGGGCAACAAGATCTGAATAAGATTCAATCTTAGACGCTCATCACTTTAAATGAACAGCTTTATAATGACCAATGTCCATCCAGTAACTTTGTTAACCTTCTGTGCTTATCAAAATGTGTTCCCCATTTGTCTGTCATTAGCTTTAGCTCAAATTGAATGCTAATCCTGAAGAAAGAGAGAAGGCAACTGTAACCAGGTTTCCACAAAGATGCTCAAAATCATTAATACTAATGCTAACCTAAAGACCCAGGAGAGACGCAGAGGAGGCTTACCGGTTCAAAAGTTGGAAGAGGTGTGATCAGAGGTCTGCATTCATCAACGGTCTGAGCTGAGCAGCTCAGGAACAACCCAGCCACCAGGAGAAGACTGCTGAACCACAGATTCATGGTGCTTCAAATGGTTAACTTCAGCTTATAAGTCAAAGAAAAATAACAAGCAGGAAACTCTCTCTGACAAAGCAGAATGACTGATCCTCACAGAGCCACTCGGCCTTTATAGAAGCTGCTTATGGCAGAGTTCCAACTGTCCTGGCTTTTGGACTCTTTATATTATAGGAATTTTAAATTCCGATTTTTATCTATTGTCCTTCGAGTTGGTCAGACAATATTTGACTTCAACCTCCAAGTCTCCCTACAGTTAAGGAGAAAGTTCTAGGTTGTCCTGTGTTTGCAGGATTCAGTTTGCACATCAAACATTACAGATGTGTTGACCTGTCCTGAGCTGCCCCAGAACACAAATACACAGATAATGTACAAAATTAAATAAAACCTTCACCATGAACTCTGTCGTGGTCGGGTTAAAAAAGGTAACAGACACAACTTCTCCAAGTAAGCTCCATCAAGCCACTCATTAGCAGCTGACTGAAGCCTGGTCCATACTAAAACTAATTATAAAGTATTTCTGATTCTATTCTGCGTTTTTTGTTTGAACAAAAATCTAATTATTACACTGGAAAAATGTGTAGGACGAAACAGAATCATCACAACAGAAGCATACACGTGTTCCGGCTTTTCGGGCTTTTCTGGCTATTTACATAAAATGTCTGGTTTTCAATCAGTGGTTAAAGTATTTAAGCCAGAGCTGGGTAAGCCACATTTAATCCAAATAGTCTCACCGTTCCAAAACAAGGGTGAACCTTGAGGTGGCTTTCACCCGAGGGCGTGGAGTCGGCACGTTTTATTTTGGACGGGCTGTGCCAGAGAGCGGCGGTTAGCTTGTGCTAGCTTGCTAAATCATTGTATTTTCCATTACATCAAATGTAATAGGCCTATTCTTAGGTAGCTTGCAGTAGATATATTTGTGTCTACTTTCCTGACTTCATGCAGATGTATGGAAGTTTGAACTTCATCATGGGGTTTCAAAGACAACTAAATGTTCAACAGCAACCTTCCATCCACCCAGAGCTCCTGGGTGAACATTTCTCAGTCCCCACGAAGCCCCAATGTGTAGAGCAGTGGTTCTCAACTGGTCTAGCCTCAGGACCCACCACCAATTCCTAAATGAAAAATCGCAATCCAAACTCCTCAAATTTTTCAACCAATCGGATTTATTTTATGAAAAATTGTGCAGTTTGGCGCTCAGACAATACAAAGCATGTGATAGACCAAATAGATGAAACAAAACAAACATGTTTAAACAGCACTCTACAGAGTTTGGGAGACCATTTATTTTTCAGGTACACACTCACGACCCACTGAAAACAACTCTGCAATCCACTTTTGGGTCCCGACACACCAGTTGAGAACCATTGGTATAGAGTTGATAACTTAGTATTATTATTGACTATAATGCTTCTAAAGACTCTCAAGCTGGTCCACAATGCTGCAGCTAGTGTACTAACAAGAACTAGGAAAAGGGACCACATTAGACCTGTATTAGCTTTTCTGCACTGGCTCCCTTGAAATCCAGAACAGAATTTAAATGATTCTTTCTTACGAGGATCTTAAAGATCAGGGACCATCAAATCTTTGAGAACTAATTATGCTGTGTTTTCCCTCTAGACTGTTATGAGGAAGTAGAGCGAAGTAAGGTCAAAAGTTCAATGCTCATTGGCCAAATCACCTTGTGTTGGTTTTATGTTTTTAGTCTACAAGTTTCTTTTATTTATGTATTTATTCATTTTCAAATGATAAATTAAAGTAGTCACACATCAAAAATTCTAAATAAACCACAGAAGTTTCTTGGGGGGTGCTTGGGGGGTGCTATGGCTATCCTATGTGTAGCTACAGCGCCCCCTAGCCCCTGCCTGGCACCGCGCATGATGCAGGAGCTGGGGATCGAACCCTCAACCTACCGGTTGAGAGAGGGTGACTCTACCACTGATCCAGAGCCGCCATTCATGCCATTGCGCTCAACAAACTATTGGAAGAAAACTGTTCCATCATTATATTTCTACATGTTTGTGGTCTCCCACATTTTCTACATATGTTTTTGTTTGAAGGATGTTTAAAATATTTTAGTGTGGGCCAGGCTTCAGTCAGCTAACTAGCTGCTAATGAGTGGCTTGATGGAGCTTACTTGGTGAAGTTGTGTCCACGACAGAGTTGAAGCTGATGGTTTTCTGTATGTCTACAGTACATATTCTCTGTGTATTTGTGTATTGGGGCAGCTCAGGGTAAGTCAACACATCTGTAATGTTTGATGTGCAAACTGAATCCTGCAAACACAGGACAACCTAGAACTTTCTCCTTAACTGTAGGGAGACTTGGAGGTTGAAGTCAAATATTGTCTGCCCAACTTCAAGGACAATAGATACAAATCAGAATTTAAAATTCCTATAATGTAAAGAGTCCAAAAGCCAGGACAGTTGGAACTCTGCCATAAGCAGCTTCTATAAAGGCCGAGTGGCTCTGTGAGGATCAGTCATTCAGCTTTGTCAGAGAGAGTTTCCTGCTTGTTATTTTTCTTTGACTTATAAGCTGAAGTTAACCATTTGTAGCATCATGAATCTGTGGTTCAGCAGTCTTCTCCTGGTGGCTGGGTTGTTCCTGAGCTGCTCAGCTCAGACCGTTGATGAATGCAGACCTCTGGTCACACCTCTTCCAACTTTTGAACCGGTAAGCCTCGTCTGCGTCTCTCCTGGGTCTTTAGGTTAGCATTAGTATTAATGATTTTGAGCATCTTTGTACGAACCAAATGATCAAAGAATGAACTGAAAACAATCTTGACACAACGTTTGATACTCAGTACTATGCCTGAAAACATTCAGCATTCAGCTCTGTTGACATGAACTACAGATATTTGTGTCTACATCATTGACTTTCTGTTTGTCTGCAGAGTTACGGAAGGTGGATCTTCATCATGGGTTGGATTACTAGTGATGCACACAGAGAGTTGTTCAAGACAGTCAAGAGCCAGTGGATTGACTTCATTAAGACATCACCGAATGACAAAGAATTTGTTCAGGATATCGGGATCAGGCAGTGAGTATTAATCAGTGCAACATCAGCTGTACACCTATGTTACACAACTTTTAAATATGCAAACATTAGAGGAAAGAATTCACCTCAAACACATTAAGCAGAAGGTGGTTACATCTTGTGTATATTCAACTCCCTGCTGACTAATTATTCCATCCAGATCTACTGCTACGCAGATATCCTGTTTTAAACCTCTGAAATAGTAAATACTCTTTAATCTATCACAACAGCTAAGGTGACAGGTTCAGCATCACTAGAAGAGGAAATATGGAAATCTTTCTTTCAAGAACATTTTTGAATATACACTATTAGAACATTCTTAACTTAAGATAGACTGTTTAGGACAGACTCACTATTGTTAAATCAGGATTTTGTTTTGTTAGTTAATAGTATTGTATGTACCATCTATGTTATACTATTTTTTAATGTACTTCAGCCCTGAACAAGGTTTTTTCTGATGATCTCTTCAACCTCTCATTGACATGTCTGAACTGATCTTTTCTCCTTTCTTTTTCCCCAGTCCTACATATTGCAAGTACGGATCACACCCTGTAACTATCCATTCCAACTCTGCACTAGTCGACAGTAAGTCTGGACAGTAAGACTTGTAAATGTTAGTCCTGTTAGTCGGTGTATGAGTTTGTCCACTCAAAAATACACCTGATTCATCTGTAAAACAGCTTCCTGTAACTCACCTTATAGGTGAGTTGTTTGCCTGAGTCTTTATCTGAGTTCAGAGAAAGAAGTCATGATGTGACATTTTAATTTGCCTGGGGCGATTGATTGCAAATACAAACAAGACTTTCACCCATCAGTCCAGGGTTTTGAATCTGGTGTAACCAAAGGTCAACATTGACTTCTTTACCCTTTGTGAACATTACATTCTTTACCCACTTACACAAATGTATGTATCCTCCCACATATATATGTCTGCTTCAGATTTTAAAAAAAATTCTTCTTTTTTTCCCGTTAGAGTCCAACTTCACCTGCATGTACCATTCCCTGCCGACCTGTGAGGGATGTCTGCTCTACACCGTCGACAGCAGGACCAACAATAATTTAATCCACATTATGAACATCGACGAACCCACAACCATTGCAGAGGTGGAAAGCTATCGGGCCTTTTACCTGATGGGTAAGAAGAAGAAGAGAGAAAATAACTTCTTTGATATGTGAAACATTTCTTCACTTTGATCTATTTTACATTTCTGTTTCCAGCTAAAGAAAATCACGTCAAGCACCACGAACTGGTGCATGCCATGAAGCAGGCGAGGTGTCTTGGTTTCACAGGAGAACCAGACTTCATCTACGACCCCAAGGATAGTGAGTAACCTTCAAACCTGTCTGAATAAATCATCAAATGGAGACGTGTGATTTCAGACAGAACTAAATCTTGTTTCTTTCTCTTTACAGCGCTGTGTGAAAAAGGAAAAGAAAAATGAAGACAACTGAAGTCCAGTCTTTAACTTCAAATTGAAATTGTTGAAATAAAGAAATAAAAAGTCTCTTAAAACATTAAAGTTGTGGCCTTTGTTTTTTTCCCTTTCTCATAAATACATTGAGAGTTGGGATGGCGAGTTTCGGTTAAGGGACAGGTGCACACAGGTGTAGTAACAGCAAAAAGACGTTTGTTATGTCCAGTAGAGAGGCACAACTAACAGAGCTGATTTAGGTTTCAAAACAATATTTTGAGTCATATTTTATGGATCTGTAAAGTTTAAAGGACACGACACAGCTGCCTTTCCAGCCCGGTTGGGCCACTTAAATGGCAGAAATACTGGGCACAAAGTAAGGCCCAAGTACTCAAAGACACTGTACATTAGTTTAGAATAACATAGAAGGAACAAACTAATAAACAAAGAATACATAACACACAGGTCAGATAAACAACATTTAAACCACATGTAAGTATGAACACAGTACAATTACACAAAAGCTTGCTAAAGAAGGTGAGTCTTTAGCAGTGATTTGAATATAGATGGGTCTGTGCAGTCTTGTGGTGAGTGAGTCCCAGAGGTAGGTGGGCGTAAGGGACAGGGAGCCGATGGAAGTTTTGCAAGACAGAGCTGATGTGCTACAGGAGGAGGTGCAGGAAAAAAGTATGCAGCAGAGTATAAACCAATCATGCCTCCCTGTCTCCCTGCTCGTTCTCTACCCCATGCATGCACGAGCCCACACTCAAAGCATGAGCTGAAATCTGCTTCTGGACCAATGGCGCTAGTGCATATAAGTGAGGGGCGCGGCTTTTGAGGGAGCACAGAGGGGAGGGGGTGGGTGAAGAAGTAGCACGGAGAGAATGCTACTTTCAAAATCATGCTAGTTTTCGAAAATTACCAACCCTAGCTTTAAGTTTGTTGAGGACTTTAAATGAAATGTTGTAGAGGGTGCTACTGAAGATATTGAGTCTGTACGTGATAAAGGCATGGATTAGGATTTCAGCAGCAGAGAATATGGGATATAGGGTTTTAATAGGGTATATAAACTATTGTATATACATTTAAAGCAAAGGTTTGTGGACGTCTATTAACGACTGAAACAATATAAATGAACCTCACACGGGGCACCATTAAATGTAGTGTTTACATATGATTAGTTATGTAGTTGACCATCACTTTCCTTGTATTAACAATTGGGCACCAGTCAGTGTAACTTATTGGCAACAATGTGATTGTATTCAGGAGCTATAATCACTTCTTTCAAAGCCATAGTTGGTGTTGACTTACTGGTAAAATGTTGTTCAGATTGGAATCAGAAACTTTCTCCATGGGTGGCAGCCCTGCGGTTCAGGTGGTCAGTTTGTTGGGGCGAGCCGTTCAAATCCTGGTAGCGGTCTCTAGTTGTCCCTCTATGTTCACCTTGATGATCTGGCAGAAAGTCAGACATCAGATCTTTTTAGCAGTTTGCAGAGCAAGGGTTATACTCGCTTCTGCAGCTTCAGCTGGCAGAAAATTTAAAGCTGTGATGCTTCTTAAAAATAACTTAAATGGCCAATCCAAGTTAATTAAAACAGTCACTTTCGAATAAAAATAGCCAGATTATAACGAATAGTTTCACCTGATAAAAATTCAATGTTCATATAAATAAGGACAAACGCAATGTGTTTGTCCAGAATCTAAATGATGTGACTTTGAAAACTTTGAGGGGAGAAATCCCTCAAATTTAAAATAATCAACTTATCGTAAATGCATTTCATTAAGAATTGCTTACTTTATAGTAATAAAATACCAGTTACCATAGTAATATTAGAATATGAATACTCGGTTGCCTGCTGCTGCTCAATTTTTATCATCTCCAACTTCAACATAACATGCTTTGTTTCAGTCGCCATGGTTTCCTGTACTAAAACAAACAGAGAATGTGGCAGAACCAGAAAATTGCAATACAACAATAACAGTGTATCAGAGCTACACAGACACACCAATGTACATTTATGTTGTGCTCGGGACATTGAGGCCACTATGACGTAGCTACTGCAAAGATTCAAGGCAGGAGTATAAACAAGGCTTAGGGGGGTTGGTGTAACTAGCACTATGTGTGTCTTATTACTGGGTAGTTGCACTCAGACTTTTGGTAGGTGCCAAAGTGTACCGAACCAATTTCTAACATTCTGTTGCTTCAAAGTGAGTTGTAGTCTTTTTTATTGAAACTCCATGAAGAAGTTCACACTTTTATACATCTGCATAAAGACAGGAAAGTAGACACAACTATATGTACTGCAAGCTACCTGAGAATAGGCCTATTACATTTGTTGTAATGGAAAATGGGATGATTTAGCAAGCTAGCACTGATCTTTGGCAGAGCCTGTCCAAAAGAAAACAGGCAAACTTCATGTCCATGGGTAAAAGCCACCCCAAGATTCACCCTCGTTTTGGAATGAGCTTTATCTGCTTTTGCCTTGCTGTGATTATTTCTTTTTTTATCCATATAGAACGGCAATTTTAGGTCTCATATTGATTGAAAAAAGATATCCCCTTGCTGTCCATCGCATTAGTAGTGGGAGAAACGTCTGATACATTAAGCAGAGTATAGTTTGACATTATGTAGTGAAAATGTTGTGATTTTTACCACAGTTAAACATCAACATTTCTAAAATATGTTATATATGGTTAAATAATAATTAGAAATGTTGAAAAAAACAACATTTAAGTACCTTGGATATCACAGTAATCAGTGTTGGTTTCATCTGGAATGAGACAGTCCTATGATGAACTGTCTTCTCTGTATTTGTTCATCTTGGGTCGCTCAGGACAATTCAATTAATCTGTAAATGTTTGATGCACAAATTAAACAGTGAAATCGTACCAACACAGGACAACCTGGAATCTCCTTTGACCCATAGTGAGACAATATTGGATATAACGTGGCTAACCCAACTCTGGCCAAAATAATTAAAACCATTGATTGAGGGGAAAAAAAACATGTTGTGTAAATAGCAAGAAAAGCCAAACGTGTTTTTTTTATTTAACCTTTATTGAACCTGGTTGGTCCCATTGAGATTAAAAACTTCTTTTCCAATGGAGATCTGGCCAAGCCAATCAGCAGAAACACAAAGGGAGACAAAGTACATTTTACAAACACTAAAATTGAAATACAAAAACAGGTATGAGTCAAAGGAGTCAGTAGTTTTAGTAGTTGAGTTGAAATCAAGTCATTCTGCTACAGATTCCAGGCTGAGGGTGCAAAATGCCCAAAAGCCCTTTTCCCAATTTCTGTCCGAGCATTTGGGACAGAGAACATAAAGGTCCCGAGACCCCAATGAATACTGTCTGGTACTTTTCTGCATGATACAACCACATAGATAGTGTTGAAACAGACCAAGAATAACCTCATAAATAAAGGTGTACGAGTGTAAGAGCCTACGGTTTGCAAGAGCAGGCCATCCTACCCGAGAGTGCAATTCACAAAGCTGAGTCAGAGTACCTCAAGGACCCACGGCTGTATCAACCATATGGAGACACTGACAGAGGCGTGCATCTACACAAGATCACCATAGTCTAAAACAGTTCAAAAGTTGCAGCAACAAATGATTTTTACATTGAAAGAAAAAAACAGTTTGAATTTTAAAATTTTCACCAGACACAGCACATGTGGTTTAAAATTCAGGGAGGCATCAATGAAAATACCCAGGTATTTGTAAGAGTTTACAACCTCAATTATCTATCCATCAACAGTAACCACCGCAGGTACATTTTGTGACCAGGTCTTTGAGGTCTTTGGCTATCCTATGTGTAGCTACAGCGTCCCCTAGCCCCTGCCTGGCACCGCGCATGATGCAGGAGCTGGGGATGGAACCCTCAACCTAACGGTTGAGAGACGACGACTCTACCACTGATCCACAGGCGCCATTCATGCCATTGCGCTCAACAAACTATAGAATGATTGATTTAAATGAGCGAACACAGAGGAAAGAATCCCCCTAAAACACATTAAACAAACCTTGGTAATAATTTCACCATCTTTAACGTGTCATTTATGAAACATTTTAAAACAGAAAGTAGAGCTCACTTAGATGTTGTTTCAGTTTGACCCTCATACTGATCCATTTTAACTTCTGCATGCAAGGTATTCCACATGTTGATCCCCCTAACAGAAAAATATGTTTCTCTGAGTGAAGATTCACCAAAGCACACTGAACAATTCCTCTTTGCAGCATGAAATGATAAACAGTCAGTAATAGGACTAAAAGTGTTTCAGCCAGTTTAAGAGAAAATGGTTCTTTTAAGGACTGTAAGGTCTGCTGCTTCCTCCTCTTGTCACTTTACTAAATCGTGCTTAGTGCTGAGCTCCAGGTGGATTCATGTTGGATCTTTGTAAATAACAAAGAGTAAGGTCTAGACCTGCTCTTTTTCTAAAGTGTCTTCATATAACCTTTGTTATAAATAGGCTTTATACAAGTACAGATTGATTGAATTATTTATTGATTGATAATGTAGAAAAAGTTAGCATGCTAATAATCTGAACTTAGACTGTGAACGTGAAGAACAATATTCCATCTTAACACTAGCCTGTTAGTATTGAACCTTTGAGCACATTACTGTACTGATAAGAGCATTTAGCTCAAAACACTCAGCCCAACAGAGCTGCTAGCATGGCTCTAAAACTACCGTAAACACTCCTCTTCTGCTGTTCAGGTGAACGTATCCACCTTCATTTGAGTCCATGTAACAATGTCTGCTTCAGATGTTAATGTTTTTGTTTTGTTTGTTCTGTAAGAGTCCAACTTCACCTGCACGTACCATTCCCTGCCGACCTGTGAGGGATGTCTGCTCTACACCGTTGACAGCAGGACCAACAATAATTTAATCCACATTATGAACATCACTGAACCCACAACCATTGCAGAGGTGGAAAGCTATCGGGCCTTTTACCTGATGGGTAAGAAGAACAAGAGAGAAAAGAACTTCTTTGATACGTGAAACATTTCTTCACTTTGATCTATTTTACATTTCTGTTTCCAGCTAAAGAAAATCACGTCAAGCACCACGAACTGGTGCATGCCATGAAGCAGGCCAGGTGTCTTGGTTTCACAGGAGAACCAGACTTCATCTACGACCCCAAGGATAGTGAGTAACCTTCAAACCTGTCTGAATAAATCATCAAATGGAGACGTGTGATTTCAGACTAAATCTCGTTTCTTTCTCTTTACAGCGTTGTGTCAAAAAGGAAAAGATGTTTGAGATGAAGATGACTGACGTCCTATCTTTAACTAAACTAAACTGAAATTGTGGAAGTAAAGAGTTGTGACTTGAAACATTAAAGGTGTGGCCTTTGTTTTATTCCAATCTAATAAATACACTTTAATAATAATATGACATTTGATTTATAAAGCGCTTTTTAAGAACTCAAAGACACTGTACATTCGTTAAAAGTAGAAAGATCAAAACAACATAGAAGGAAGAAAATAACAAGCTCAGCAACATTACACACAGGTCAGATAAACAACATTTAAAGCACACAGAAGAAGGAACACAAAGCACAACACTAAAGCTTGCTTCAAAAGGTGAGTCTTTAGCAGTGATTTCACTATGGATGGGTCTGTGCAGTCTGGAATATATGTGGGGAGTGAATTCCAGAGGGAGGGGGCGGCTATGGAGAAGACTGTGTCCCCTCAAGTTAAGGGCTTTCTAAGGAGGTGTTAAAACACAACGTTGGAAGAGGAGGCGTGTCAAGTGATGAGTTTGCCACCTCCTCAATCAGGCTGAATTGATTTGAAATATTTTGAAACAGAAAGGAACTTTAGGACTTTGAATAAAAAATGACAACCATCTGACCCTTGGCACATATGCTTCAGGTATTAAGCTAACGAGCAAGAATAACTGACTGTGAAAAGCAGATCAGTAACTAAACACAATATCACATTCTTTAACTTTAGCATTTGAAGGTAAGTCTTCAGGTTGGTTTTACCATCAATTAACACTACATTTAGTATACAAGTAAATATTCAAATAAACATACATGCAATCAATCAATCATTATTTGTTTAGCGCCAATTCACAACAAGTGTTAGCTCGTGACGCTTCACAGAAGAGCATAAGGGATACAGTGTTTCCCACACATAGACGTTACCTGGACGAGCCGCCCAAGTATCTTTTTCACCTGTTTTTATGTCATTTTTTATTTTCAATTGCTGAGAGAGCAGGGAGACAGAGCACGGGGGAGAGTGCAGGCGCACGCCAAACTTATGGCTCTGTGCAATATAACGAATCTCTGGTTTAAAAAAAAGTCCCTCTCGACTCCTGCGGAGAGATAAGACGCTGCAGAACTAAGAGAGCAGAATCACATCAGCTTCAGAGAGACAGAGAGAGAAATAAGGTCCACTGTCCGTACATCCCTCTTGTAAATGCACCTTGCTCCATCAAAACTGAAGCTTCTCATGGCTTCGTTTTAATAATGTTAATGTGATTGGCTAGGGGTAGTGACCAAAAGAATAGGATTGCGGATACATGTGGCCGAAATGAGTTTCTTCTGGAGGGTGGCTGGGCTCAGACTTTGAGATAGGTGAGATTGTGATTGTGATTTGAGATTGTGTGAAGCACTTTGAATAACCTTGTTGCTTAAGTGTGCCAAATAAATATTAATATTAATAATAATAATTAAATTGCCTCGTCTTGTGCAGAACCCAACATACGTAGCCTGATTTGCACCTCCTCAAAAATGAAACTTCAAGCCCTGTGATTGCTCAACATTTTCCTCTGGGGCATTTGTAAACAGCGAGATAGCGATTCTAAATATGACCAGAAGATAAATATGTTTGTGGTATCATGAACCTCTGTGTTTCTAACTGACTTAACAATGCTATCGAGCTGAACATCCCATCTACTCCCATGTATCCTCTTTTCTTCTGAGCAATAATTGCAGTGTAATAAACTGCTGCTGAATATTTATCATCTCCAACTCAAACAGAACACAATGGGTTTCAGTCACCATGGTTTTCTGCACACAAACAGAGAATGTGATCCAGAAACTAGTGATATAACTAGCATAGTGTTTGCACTGCCATTAAGAGATTGTAGGCGGAGTATTGCAGAGCTACACAGACTCAGCAACACACAAGTATGTAGTGCTCACATCAGCATATGCCTCTACAGCGTAGGCAATGCAGAAGTATAAACAAGACTTCAGGGTGGTGTAGGCATATCAGCACTATGTGTGTCTTCCTACAGTGCAGTTGCACTCAGAGACCTTTGGTCAGCACGAAAGCGTAACAAACCAAATTCTGTTGCTTCAAAGTGAGTTGTGCTAAAGTAAATGAGGGTCCCCAGTAAAATGGGGTTGGACAGGCCCTGATGTAGCTGTGTCTTTTAAACTTTATCCTATAGATTAATAAAATATGACTCAAAATGTAATTCAGTTCTACGAGCTGTCGGCATCACGATAACTTACTTCCTGTTAACACTAACTAAACTGTGCTGTTAACACCATTGTGTGCACCACCCACACTAACAAGCTTTTTATTAGATTGAAAGAAGACAAAGGCCACACCTTTATGTTTCAAGTCAAAAAATGTATTTACTTTGAAAATCTCAGTTCCAAACATTGTTCAAGGAAGTTGATATCTTTGTCTGAAGATCGTCATCAATCATCTCCGTCCTAATCTTTGTTTTTGTCACAGAGAGCTGCAAAGAGAAAAAGAGTGATACCAATCAGTGTCGTCTGAAATCACACGTCTCCATTTGATGATTTATTCAGACAGGTTTGAAGGTTACTCACTATCCTTGGGGTCGTAGATGAAGTCTGGTTCTCCTGTGAAACCAAGACACCTGGCCTGCTTCATGGCATGCACCAGTTCGTGGTGCTTGACGTGATTTTCTTTAGCTGGAAACAGAAATGTAAAATAGATCAAAGTGAAGAAATGTCTCACATTTCAAAGAAGTTATTTTCTCTCTTCTTCTTCTTACCCATCAGGTAAAAGGCCCGATAGCTTTCCACCTCTGCAATGGTTGTGGGTTCAGTGATGTTCATGATGTGGATTAAATTATTGTTGGTCCTGCTGTCGACGGTGTAGAGCAGACATCCCTCACAGGTCGGCAGGGAATGGTACATGCAGGTGAAGTTGGACTCTTACAGAACAAACAAAACAAAAACATTGCATCGACCGTTTATGGTTGAATGTGGGCGTGTAGAGGGCGGAACATAAGGCTGATCTACGTGCGCACATTTCCAGGTGGACCGTGATTTATAAAGGGAACATTGTGAGCAGGTGTGCGTACCAACGGTTTTCTATATCTGAATTATGTTGTGCGCATTTCCGGGTTTTTGGCGCATGTACATTTTTAGTAAATATTCCACACACTGTTTTATAAATTAGACCCCTGGTGACTTACTGTCAGTTGCTGCGAGGTTGGAATGAACAGTTACAGGGTGGGATCCATACTTGCAATATGTAGTACTGGGGAAAAAGAAAGTAGAAAAGACAAGTTGAGACATGTGATTGTAGAAGAGAATATGTAGAATCAAAAAGCTGTTTAGGACTGGAACAGTCCAAAGTGAGTGTAACACGGGATGTGCATATTTGAAAGGAGCAGCAGGAGAACTTGCAGTAACAATAATGAGTCTGTCCTCAACAGTCCATCCTCACCAACAAATGTAAACATCTATCTTTCAACAATTGTGTTCTTATCATAATGATGTTGTTCTTGTGACCTGTTAGCTTATGCCTCAGTCTTCTAGCATGAGAGCATGCATGAAGCCATCAAGTCAACACTTGTTTGCTTTCATTCATCATTTCAAAAAGAATAATGGTGGCATGTTATTATTGGCTCCTTGTGTTTAGTTCTGGTTGAAATCTAGGACATACTGTTTCTTCAAAGACTTGATCTGAAGATTGATTTTTTTATCTATGAATTTTAAGCAGCATCCATGCCATGCTTGGATGGAAATCTCCATGTGAGTAGTTACTGACCCAGAATAGCAAAAGGTAAATTGATGTGCATTAAAGGATGCATCTCAGGTGTTGTTTGGTGTCATCTGCATAGCAGTTGATCTGGTTGTAATGATTATGAATTAAGCATGGAGTAGTATAGACACAAACATGTGACCAAGGTTTGTTTAATGTGTTTTAGGGGGATTCTTTCCTCTGTGTTCGCTCATTTAAATCAATATATGTGATATATTTGCACTGCTGATACTCACTGCCTGATCCCAATATCCTGAACAAATTCCTTGTGGTCTGGTGATGTCTGAATGAAGTCAATCCACTGGCTCTTGGTTGTCTTGAACAACTCTCTGTGTGGTTCACTAGTAATCCAACCCATGATGAAGATCCACCTTCCGTAACTCTGCAGACAAACTGAAAGTCAATAAGGTACCAACCTTTATCAGACGTACCACTGTGTATCAAATGTTGGATCAAGATTGTTAGATTTCAGCTCATTATTCAAATCATATATTCATCTTTTATATCAGCCTAGCCTTTTTAAACCAGGCCAAACCTCTTCTAAAGGTTTTTCAGAACATCATATTGAGATTCCTCAATGTTGCTTATTTTACTGAGCAGGTAGTTTGCAGTTATTTAAACTCAGGTAATGTACAGGAAACAGTACCATATTCTTAAAAACACATCCATCCCTAACCAGAAGAACTTTCTGAAATAAGTTGTGGAAGTGCAAAAAGCCTTTATGTGTAACCTCGAAGTAAAACGTTTACCAATTAATTAGCACATGTTTAGCATAGCTTAACACGTAGAGTGGAATCAGAGAGATATACGATTTGAATGAGATTTAGTAATAGATTCAAATGTCAGTTGTTGAAAATCACAGCTTCACACTAACTGTAGAAAAAGGATATATATCTGAACATTTCAGTCTTAGGGGGAAGTATCTGAGCCCCAGGTATTTGATGTCATGAATTAGCATTGTGCAAAACTGAAAAAGGTTTTGTAAAAAGCCGCTTAAAATCATTCATGCTAATGCTAACGTAAAGACCCAGGAGGAAAGTAGAGGAGGCTTACCGGTTCAAAAGTTGGAAGAGGTGTGACCAGAGGTCTGCATTCCTCAACAGTTTGAGCCGAGCTGCTCAGGAACAACCCAGCCACCAGGAGAAGACCGCTGAACCACAGATTCATGATGCTACAAATGGCTAGCTTGACTGGAAGAAAATACCAAGGAGGCTTGTCTCTGACAAAGCTGAATGACTGATCCTCACAGAGCCACTCAACCTTTATAGAAGCTGCTTATGGCAGAGTTCCAAGTGTTGTGGCTTTTTGGACTCTTCATATTGTAAGAATTTTTAGCAGACCTTGTCTCCCTTCACTTTAAGAGGAGATTCTAGATGTGCAAACTGAAGTGTCCTTAGAAATCCTAAAAACACAGAACACTCCAGTTTGCACATCAAACATTACAGATGTGTTGACTTGTCCTGAGCTGCCCCAATACACAAATACACAGAGAATATGTACTGTAGACATACAGAAAACCATCAGCTTCAACTCTGTCGTGGACACAACTTCACCAAGTAAGCTCCATCAAGCCACTCATTAGCAGCTAGTTAGCTGACTGAAGCCTGGCCCACACTAAAATATTTTAAACATCCTTCAAACAAAAACATATGTAGAAAATGTGGGAGACCACAAACATGTAGAAATATAATGATGGAACAGTTTTCTTCCTATAGTTTGTGGAGCGCAATGGCATGAATGGCGGCTGTGGATCAGTGGTAGAGTCACCCTCTCTCAACCGGTAGGTTGAGGGTTCGATCCCCAGCTCCTGCATCATGCGCGGTGCCAGGCAGGGGCTAGGGGGCGCTGTAACTACACATAGGATAGCCATAGCACCCCCCCCAAGCACCCCCAAGTAATTTCTGTGGTTTATTTAGAATTTTTATGTGTGACTACTTTAATTTATCATTTGAAAATGAAAAAATGCTTTGTATTGTCTGAGCGCCAAACTGCACAATTTTTCATTAAATAAATCCGATTGGTTGAAAAATTTGAGGAGTTTGGATTGCGATTTTGCATTTAGGAATTGGTGGTGGGTCCTGAGGCTAGACCAGTTGAGAACCACTGCTCTACACATTGGGGCTTCGTGGGGACTGAGAAATGTTCACCCAGGAGCTCTGGGTGGATGGAAGGTTGCTGTTGAACATTTAGTTGTCTTTGAAACCCCATGATGAAGTTCAAACTTCCATACATCTGCATGAAGTCAGGAAAGTAGACACAAATATATCTACTGCAAGCTACCTAAGAATAGGCCTATTACATTTGATGTAATGGAAAATACAATGATTTAGCAAGCTAGCA
Organism: Tautogolabrus adspersus; assembly: GCA_020745685.1. NCBI lineage: Eukaryota > Metazoa > Chordata > Actinopteri > Labriformes > Labridae > Tautogolabrus > Tautogolabrus adspersus. The sequence goes on along the minus strand of CM036550.1, from coordinate 27,211,114 downwards.
CAAGCTAACCGCCGCTCTCTGGCACAGCCCGTCCAAAATAAAACGTGCCGACTCCACGCCCTCGGGTGAAAGCCACCTCAAGGTTCACCCTTGTTTTGGAACGGTGAGACTATTTGGATTAAATGTGGCTTACCCAGCTCTGGCTTAAATACTTTAACCACTGATTGAAAACCAGACATTTTATGTAAATAGCCAGAAAAGCCCGAAAAGCCGGAACACGTGTATGCTTCTGTTGTGATGATTCTGTTTCGTCCTACACATTTTTCCAGTGTAATAATTAGATTTTTGTTCAAACAAAATGTGCAGAATAGAATCAGAAATACTTTATAATTAGTTTTAGTATGGACCAGGCTTCATTCAGCTGCTAATGAGTGGCTTGATGGAGCTTACTTGGAGAAGTTGTGTCTGTTACCTTTTTTAACCCGACCACGACAGAGTTCATGGTGAAGGTTTTATTTAATTTTGTACATTCTCTGTGTATTTGTGTTCTGGGGCAGCTCAGGACAGGTCAACACATCTGTAATGTTTGATGTGCAAACTGAATCCTGCAAACACAGGACAACCTAGAACTTTCTCCTTAACTGTAGGGAGACTTGGAGGTTGAAGTCAAATATTGTCTGACCAACTCGAAGGACAATAGATAAAAATCGGAATTTAAAATTCCTATAATATAAAGAGTCCAAAAGCCAGGACAGTTGGAACTCTGCCATAAGCAGCTTCTATAAAGGCCGAGTGGCTCTGTGAGGATCAGTCATTCAGCTTTGTCAGAGAGAGTTTCCTGCTTGTTATTTTTCTTTGACTTATAAGCTGAAGTTAACCATTTGAAGCACCATGAATCTGTGGTTCAGCAGTCTTCTCCTGGTGGCTGGGTTGTTCCTGAGCTGCTCAGCTCAGACCGTTGATGAATGCAGACCTCTGATCACACCTCTTCCAACTTTTGAACCGGTAAGCCTCCTCTGCGTCTCTCCTGGGTCTTTAGGTTAGCATTAGTATTAATGATTTTGAGCATCTTTGTGGAAACCTGGTTACAGTTGCCTTCTCTCTTTCTTTAGGATTAGCATTCAATTTGAGCTAAAGCTAATGACAGACAAATGGGGAACACATTTTGATAAGCACAGAAGGTTAACAAAGTTACTGGATGGACATTGGTCATTATAAAGCTGTTCATTTAAAGTGATGAGCGTCTAAGATTGAATCTTATTCAGATCTTGTTGCCCTCTGATTTCAATCAATGTGTTGAACTACGCTTAATATTTCTCAGTTCATTTGTTCATTCTTAGTTTATTTTTAGGTTACACAAAGTGCAAAAAGACACTTTCATAACTTCTTTTGAGGTTTGAGCAAAATGCAAATTACATTCAGCATTCAGCTCTGTTGACATGAACTACAGATATTTGTGTCTACATCATTGACTTTCAGTTTGTCTGCAGAGTTACGGAAGGTGGATCTTCATCATGGGTTGGATTACTAGTGATCCACACAGAGAGTTGTTCAAGACAGTCAAGAGCCAGTGGATTGACTTCATTAAGACATCACCGAATGACAAAGAATTTGTTCAGGATATCGGGATCAGGCAGTGAGTATTAATCAGTGCAACATCAGCTGTACACCTATGTTACACAACTTTTAAATATGCAAACATTAGAGGAAAGAATTCACCTCAAACACATTAAGCAGAAGGTGGTTACATCTTGTGTATATTCAACTCCCTGCTGACTAATTATTCCATCCAGATCTACTGCTACGCAGATATCCTGTTTTAAACCTCTGAAATAGTAAATACTCTTTAATCTATCACAACAGCTAAGGTGACAGGTTCAGCATCACTAGAAGAGGAAATATGGAAATCTTTTTTTCAAGAACATTTTTGAATATACACTACTAGAACATTCTTAACTTAAGATAGACTGTTTAGGACAGACTCACTATTGTTAAATCAGGATTTTGTTTTGTTAGTTAATAGTATTGTATGTACCATCTATGTTATACTATTTTTTAATGTACTTCAGCCCTGAACAAGGTTTTTTCTGATGATCTCTTCAACCTCTCATTGACATGTCTGAACTGATCTTTTCTCCTTTCTTTTTCCCCAGTCCTACATATTGCAAGTACGGATCACACCCTGTAACTATCCATTCCAACTCTGCACTAGTCGACAGTAAGTCTGGACAGTAAGACTTGTAAATGTTAGTCCTGTTAGTCGGTGTATGAGTTTGTCCACTCAAAAATACACCTGATTCATCTGTAAAACAGCTTCCTGTAACTCACCTTATAGGTGAGTTGTTTGCCTGAGTCTTTATCTGAATTCAGAGAAAGAAGTCATGATGTGACATTTTAATTTGCCTGGGGCGATTGATTGCAAATACAAACAAGACTTTCACCCATCAGTCCAGGGTTTTGAATCTGGTGTAACCAAAGGTCAACATTGACTTCTTTACCCTTTGTGAACATTACATTCTTTACCCACTTACACAAATGTATGTATCCTCCCACATATATATATCTGCTTCAAATTAAAAAAAAAAGTCTTCTTTTTTTCCCGTTAGAGTCCAACTTCACCTGCATGTACCATTCCCTGCCGACCTGTGAGGGATGTCTGCTCTACACCGTCGACAGCAGGACCAACAATAATTTAATCCACATTATGAACATCGACGAACCCACAACCATTGCAGAGGTCGAAGGCTATCGGGCCTTTTACCTGATGGGTAAGAAGAACAAGAGAGAAAAGAACTTCTTTGATATGTGAAACATTTCTTCACTTTGATCTATTTTACATTTCTGTTTCCAGCTAAAGAAAATCACGTCAAGCACCACGAACTGGTGCATGCCATGAAGCAGGCCAGGTGTCTTGGTTTCACAGGAGAACCAGACTTCATCTACGACCCCAAGGATAGTGAGTAACCTTCAAACCTGTCTGAATAAATCATCAAATGGAGACGTGTGATTTCAGACAGAACTAAATCAATTCATTTGTCTTTGTCTTTACAGCGCTGTGTGAAAAAGGAAAAGAAAAATGAAGACAACTGAAGTCCAATCTTTAACTGAACCAAACTGAAATTGTGAAAATAAAAAAATAAAAAGTTTCTTGAAACATTAAAGGTGTGGCCTGAGTTTTCTTATTTTTTATCTTATTTGAGAGTGGGGATGGGGGGTTAAGGGAAAAGGGCCTAGTGAACAGAGGTGTGAAGACAGCAACAGGATGTTTGTAATTGAGCAGCAGAAACACACAGCTTAAAAAGCTGATTTAGATTCAGAAAATATATTTTGAGTCTCACTTTATTGATCTATGGTGTAAAGTTTAAAGGACACGCTGCATCAGGGCCTGTCCAAACCCATTTTGGCACAAACTCTCAAAGAAAGGCCCAAGGCAAATCAAAAATGCATTTAGCATTATTCATTTCAGAAAAAATAATAATTCATTTTATTTATAAAGGGCTTTTCAAGTACTCAAAGTTGTACTCTGTACATTAGTTAAAAATCCAAAGCTCAAAACAACATAGAAGGAAGAAACCAACAAAGCAAGGGTCAGGTCAGATAAACAACAACATGTAGACAACACATAAGAAAGAACCCACTGCACAATCACACATTCAAAGTTTGCTTAAAATCGTTGAGTAGTTCTTTGAATATGGATGGGTCAGTGCAGTCGTGTGGGGAGTGAGTTCCACAGGGAAGGGAGTGGAGTTGTCTATTGTGAGCCTGAAGTTCTGAGTGGGATTGGTGAGGGATTTGGGCCGTTGTTTATAATGCAAGATTTTTCATAATTTAGCGTGAGGTAACTGGTATGCATCCATGTTTTTATTTGAGCAAGGCAGTTGGTTAGGGCACCAAACCCTGGAAGACGCCTTGGGACAGAGGAGCTATGGGGTGCAGGGGTTGATGGTAATGAACTATTTTCTGTCAGTGAGGTAGGTTTCAACCAGGAGAGAGCAGTGGCGCTTATGTTGAGAGAGTGTTCCAGATGGGAGAGAAGAATAGTGTGGCTGATGGTGTTGAAGGCTGCAGTCAGGTCAAGAAGGCTTATAGTCTTAAGGTGGCCAGAGTTTGAGGAGAGGAGGAGGACGGTGGTGACACTGAGGAGAGCGGTTTCTGTGCTGTGTTGATTTGAATGGATTGAAATGGCTCAAACATGGTGTTACTGGTGAAGTGGGATTTTATATGTTAGATGATAACATGTTCCAGTATTTTTCACAGAAAGGGGTGGATAAAGATAGGTTGGAAGTTACACATGCTGTCAGAATGAGGAGTCAATAAGGAACCTGTTTACTGGTGAAGGAATTTTGGTAAGAACCTTCTAGCCCTTTGGCTGACACTGTCTGTTGGTTAGATGAAGTAAGTCAAGTTTATTCATATAGGACCTTTGAAGAGCAGATGTCACAAAGTGCTTCACAATAAAAGACGTGATACCAGCTTTGCCCCCCACTTGTAATACATCCTTGGTTGTTGGTCATTTTTGGCCTGGCGGATAAACGATGGAGGATGGGGGTTGGCCTGAAGGTATTTACCTTACCGTCATCAGCTCAGAGGGAGAGAAACTTGAAGCTTCTTGTGGTGTTGCTCTGGAAAGCATTAAGACCAAAGGATGTCTGACATATCCATTTTGGTGGTTGTATGTCACACACCTTTTCAATTTGTTGACCACTTTTTGGTTCTCAAAGACTTGCTCTACCGCCTGAGAATAGGGACTGGAGTGGAAATTGGTTTCAAACCCAACAGCTGCAATAGCTCAGGCAGCTTGAACCTTGAAAAGATGTGATTCATTAAGAGACAGGCAGTGGTCTGGGCAGTGTCAACGGGTGCAGGTAGGCACTCTACCCATTTTGTGAAGGCACAGATAACTGTAAGAAGGTATTTGTTCTTGTTTGATTGCACGGGCAGCAGACAGACCTGTCGGAGAAATAGAAGCGGAAAACTAATGCATGAAAGAGCAGGTCACAGTTGTCCTAATGTAGTCTCGACATTCCGACGAGAAGTCACCTTGATTAGGTAGACTTTGATATTGATTGTGACACCTGGGAACTTCCACAGGTAGAATTTGTTATCTTTCAAGTAGACACTTTTCATGGGTCCAATGCGACCAGGCTTAAAGTGTGGTATGCCCAGGCCCCGATCGGAAGGAACTGGAGCCAGATAATTATTGATAATAACATTTCTGAATTCATTTTAGCTTTTGTTTATTTAGCTTTAATTCAAAATGTCTTCTGAAACAGAAATAACTTTGTTTCCAGATTTTTTATACAGCCTCTGGAAGTGCTTTAATATTATCCAATTCTCTGCTTTTTCCTTTATCCAGATGTGTCATCTTGTTTCTGTGCTCAGGTATCACACAGATTAAGCCATGATCTCTCAGGAATCCTTGTTCCAGCTGGCTAGTGCTCTCTGTTCAGTTTCAATTGGATACGCGTTAGCATGATATTAAAGGTTGGGTTTAATTGGATGTCCAATTGGTTGCAGATTACAAACACCCCTGGCACGGGCCACTTTGAGTTCTGTACAACTAAGCCCACCACTGTATGACATAGATCTATCTATTCTAACTTGATTGCTTAGTTCCAATTTGGCACCCTTTGTGATGGAGGAGGAGTACCCCTGACAATGACCACTTTGAGATCTAAGCCCCCCAGTACATCCCTATATACGACAGTGATAGCTAAGCCGCTTAGTTCTGTGAGTGACAGAGGCCGTAGCTGTTCAGCTTTTGAGTCAATCCCTTTGAGCAAATGCCCTGGAGTTACTCATTGCTATGTTATTCTAGTTTGGGGCTGAGCACGGCAGGGCAGTCAAAGTAGGTGGCCTCTCAGGACAAGCACCTTCTGTGAAGACCACAGTTTGGAAACACTTTTCTCCCCACTATAAAAAACCAATACTTCACCTGTTGAGTAAGTTAACTGAGTAAATCAAACAAGACCTACTTCATCAGAAACATTCATTCGCTTTACCATTGATAAAGTCAAAGATCATGTAGTTGACAGACCGCTAAATTATGACTCAGAATTCATTTGAATTCACACATTTTGATAGATGACAGCAGTGACTAGGGGAGTGGGACCAGAGAGTTTAAAAACCATGTGTTCAAATGAATCAACTGCAGGGATGGAAAAGGCAAGTCTCTACTTCTAAATGAATGTTTGTTTGTACCAATGTTTGGTCATTATTTTAGGACTTTCTTTCAATTGCTGCAAATCATGTTGAATTGCATTTGATTAGTATGAAAGACGCTGTATAAATAAAGCATGATTGATTATTTTTCAGTAATATTGCTGCTCAATAACAAACTTAGTTGTTACCACACTTGTGTGCACCAGTCCCTTTCATCCACCCCCCCTCCACCCCCAATGTATTTATAAGATTGTAAAAAAACAGAGGCCACACCTTTAATGTTTCAAGTCACATTTTTTTTCTTTTCTTTAAAAATTCCTGTTTAGAAAATGTTTTAAGGATATTTTTTACTTAAGCTGAAGATCGCCTTTAATCATCTCCCTCCTAATCTTTCATTTTGTCACAGAGAGCTGCAAAGACAAAGGTTACTCACTCCACTTGGTCTTAATGAATTCTGGTTCTCCTGCGAAACCAAGACAAGTCGCCTGCTTAACACCGCTGTGTGCACCAGTCCTTTAACCCTGACCTCAAAGTTATTAGATTGAAAGAAGACAAAGGCCACACCTTTATGTTTCAAGTCAAAAAAATGTATTTACTTTGAAAATCTCAGTTCCAAACATTGTTCAAGGAAGTTGATATCTTTGTCTGAAGATCGTCATCAATCATCTCCGTCCTAATCTTAGTTTTTCTCACAGAGAGCTGCAAAGAGAAAAAGAGTGATACCAATCAGTGTCGTCTGAAATCACACGTCTCCATTTGATGATTTATTCAGACAGGTTTGAAGGTTACTCACTATCCTTGGGGTCGTAGATGAAGTCTGGTTCTCCTGTGAAACCAAGACACCTGGCCTGCTTCATGGCATGCACCAGTTCGTGGTGCTTGACGTGATTTTCTTTAGCTGGAAACAGAAATGTAAAATAGATCAAAGTGAAGAAATGTCTCACATTTCAAAGAAGTTATTTTCTCTCTTCTTCTTCTTACCCATCAGGTAAAAGGCCCGATAGCTTTCCACCTCTGCAATGGTTGTGGGTTCAGTGATGTTCATGATGTGGATTAAATTATTGTTGGTCCTGCTGTCGACGGTGTAGAGCAGACATCCCTCACAGGTCGGCAGGGAATGATACATGCAGGTGAAGTTGGACTCTTACAGAACAAACAAAACAAAAACATTGCATCGACCGTTTATGGTTGAATGTGGGCGTGTAGAGGGCGGAACATAAGGCTGATCTACGTGCGCACATTTCCAGGTGGACCGTGATTTATAAAGGGAACATTGTGAGCAGGTGTGCGTACCAACGGTTTTCTATATCTGAATTATGTTGTGCGCATTTCCGGGTTTTTGGCGCATGTACATTTTTAGTAAATATTCCACACACTGTTTTATAAATTAGACCCCTGGTGACTTACTGTCAGTTGCTGCGAGGTTGGAATGAACAGTTACAGGGTGGGATCCATACTTGCAATATGTAGTACTGGGGAAAAAGAAAGTAGAAAAGACAAGTTGAGACATGTGATTGTAGAAGAGAATATGTAGAATCAAAAAGCTGTTTAGGACTGGAACAGTCCAAAGTGAGTGTAACACGGGATGTGCATATTTGAAAGGAGCAGCAGGAGAACTTGCAGTAACAATAATGAGTCTGTCCTCAACAGTCCATCCTCACCAACAAATGTAAACATCTATCTTTCAACAATTGTGTTCTTATCATAATGATGTTGTTCTTGTGACCTGTTAGCTTATGCCTCAGTCTTCTAGCATGAGAGCATGCATGAAGCCATCAAGTCAACACTTGTTTGCTTTCATTCATCATTTCAAAAAGAATAATGGTGTCATGTTATTATTGGCTCCTTGTGTTTAGTTCTGGTTGAAATCTAGGACATACTGTTTCTTCAAAGACTTGATCTGAAAGATTGATTTTTTTATCTCTGAATTTTAAGCAGCATCCATGCCATGCTTGGATGGAAATCTCCATGTGAGTAGTTACTGACCCAGAATAGCAAAAGGTAAATTGATGTGCATTAAAGGATGCATCTCAGGTGTTGTTTGGTGTCATCTGCATAGCAGTTGATCTGGTTGTAATGATTATGAATTAAGCATGGAGTAGTATAGACACAAACATGTGACCAAGGTTTGTTTAATGTGTTTTAGGGGGATTCTTTCCTCTGTGTTCGCTCATTTAAATCAATATATGTGATATATTTGCACTGCTGATACTCACTGCCTGATCCCAATATCCTGAACAAATTCCTTGTGGTCTGGTGATGTCTGAATGAAGTCAATCCACTGGCTCTTGGTTGTCTTGAACAACTCTCTGTGTGGTTCACTAGTAATCCAACCCATGATGAAGATCCACCTTCCGTAACTCTGCAGACAAACTGAAAGTCAATAAGGTACCAACCTTTATCAGACGTACCACTGTGTATCAAATGTTGGATCAAGATTGTTAGATTTCAGCTCATTATTCAAATCATATATTCATCTTTTATATCAGCCTAGCCTTTTTAAACCAGGCCAAACCTCTTCTAAAGGTTTTTCAGAACATCATATTGAGATTCCTCAATGTTGCTTATTTTACTGAGCAGGTAGTTTGCAGTTATTTAAACTCAGGTAATGTACAGGAAACAGTACCATATTCTTAAAAACACATCCATCCCTAACCAGAAGAACTTTCTGAAATAAGTTGTGGAAGTGCAAAAAGCCTTTATGTGTAACCTCGAAGTAAAACGTTTACCAATTAATTAGCACATGTTTAGCATAGCTTAACACGTAGAGTGGAATCAGAGAGATATACGATTTGAATGAGATTTAGTAATAGATTCAAATGTCAGTTGTTGAAAATCACAGCTTCACACTAACTGTAGAAAAAGGATATATATCTGAACATTTCAGTCTTAGGGGGAAGTATCTGAGCCCCAGGTATTTGATGTCATGAATTAGCATTGTGCAAAACTGAAAAAGGTATCTAAAAAGCCGCTTAAAATCATTCATGCTAATGCTAACGTAAAGACCCAGGAGGAAAGTAGAGGAGGCTTACCGGTTCAAAAGTTGGAAGAGGTGTGACCAGAGGTCTGCATTCCTCAACAGTTTGAGCCGAGCTGCTCAGGAACAACCCAGCCACCAGGAGAAGACCGCTGAACCACAGATTCATGATGCTACAAATGGCTAGCTTGACTGGAAGAAAATACCAAGGAGGCTTGTCTCTGACAAAGCTGAATGACTGATCCTCACAGAGCCACTCAACCTTTATAGAAGCTGCTTATGGCAGAGTTCCAAGTGTTGTGGCTTTTTGGACTCTTCATATTGTAAGAATTTTTAGCAGACCTTGTCTCCCTTCACTTTAAGAGGAGATTCTAGATGTGCAAACTGAAGTGTCCTTAGAAATCCTAAAAACACAGAACACTCCAGTTTGCACATCAAACATTACAGATGTGTTGACTTGTCCTGAGCTGCCCCAATACACAAATACACAGAGAATATGTACTGTAGACATACAGAAAACCATCAGCTTCAACTCTGTCGTGGACACAACTTCACCAAGTAAGCTCCATCAAGCCACTCATTAGCAGCTAGTTAGCTGACTGAAGCCTGGCCCACACTAAAATATTTTAAACATCCTTCAAACAAAAACATATGTAGAAAATGTGGGAGACCACAAACATGTAGAAATATAATGATGGAACAGTTTTCTTCCTATAGTTTGTGGAGCGCAATGGCATGAATGGCGGCTGTGGATCAGTGGTAGAGTCACCCTCTCTCAACCGGTAGGTTGAGGGTTCGATCCCCAGCTCCTGCATCATGCGCGGTGCCAGGCAGGGGCTAGGGGGCGCTGTAGCTACACATAGGATAGCCATAGCACCCCCCCAAGCACCCCCAAGTAATTTCTGTGGTTTATTTAGAATTTTTATGTGTGACTACTTTAATTTATCATTTGAAAATGAAAAAATGCTTTGTATTGTCTGAGCGCCAAACTGCACAATTTTTCATAAAATAAATCCGATTGGTTGAAAAATTTGAGGAGTTTGGATTGCGATTTTTCATTTAGGAATTGGTGGTGGGTCCTGAGGCTAGACCAGTTGAGAACCACTGCTCTACACATTGGGGCTTCGTGGGGACTGAGAAATGTTCACCCAGGAGCTCTGGGTGGATGGAAGGTTGCTGTTGAACATTTAGTTGTCTTTGAAACCCCATGATGAAGTTCAAACTTCCATACATCTGCATGAAGTCAGGAAAGTAGACACAAATATATCTACTGCAAGCTACCTAAGAATAGGCCTATTACATTTGATGTAATGGAAAATACAATGATTTAGCAAGCTAGCACAAGCTAACCGCCGCTCTCTGGCACAGCCCGTCCAAAATAAAACGTGCCGACTCCACGCCCTCGGGTGAAAGCCACCTCAAGGTTCACCCTTGTTTTGGAACGGTGAGACTATTTGGATTAAATGTGGCTTACCCAGCTCTGGCTTAAATACTTTAACCACTGATTGAAAACCAGACATTTTATGTAAATAGCCAGAAAAGCCCGAAAAGCCGGAACACGTGTATGCTTCTGTTGTGATGATTCTGTTTCGTCCTACACATTTTTCCAGTGTAATAATTAGATTTTTGTTCAAACAAAATGTGCAGAATAGAATCAGAAATACTTTATAATTAGTTTTAGTATGGACCAGGCTTCATTCAGCTGCTAATGAGTGGCTTGATGGAGCTTACTTGGAGAAGTTGTGTCTGTTACCTTTTTTAACCCGACCACGACAGAGTTCATGGTGAAGGTTTTATTTAATTTTGTACATTCTCTGTGTATTTGTGTTCTGGGGCAGCTCAGGACAGGTCAACACATCTGTAATGTTTGATGTGCAAACTGAATCCTGCAAACACAGGACAACCTAGAACTTTCTCCTTAACTGTAGGGAGACTTGGAGGTTGAAGTCAAATATTGTCTGACCAACTCGAAGGACAATAGATAAAAATCGGAATTTAAAATTCCTATAATATAAAGAGTCCAAAAGCCAGGACAGTTGGAACTCTGCCATAAGCAGCTTCTATAAAGGCCGAGTGGCTCTGTGAGGATCAGTCATTCAGCTTTGTCAGAGAGAGTTTCCTGCTTGTTATTTTTCTTTGACTTATAAGCTGAAGTTAACCATTTGAAGCACCATGAATCTGTGGTTCAGCAGTCTTCTCCTGGTGGCTGGGTTGTTCCTGAGCTGCTCAGCTCAGACCGTTGATGAATGCAGACCTCTGATCACACCTCTTCCAACTTTTGAACCGGTAAGCCTCCTCTGCGTCTCTCCTGGGTCTTTAGGTTAGCATTAGTATTAATGATTTTGAGCATCTTTGTGGAAACCTGGTTACAGTTGCCTTCTCTCTTTCTTTAGGATTAGCATTCAATTTGAGCTAAAGCTAATGACAGACAAATGGGGAACACATTTTGATAAGCACAGAAGGTTAACAAAGTTACTGGATGGACATTGGTCATTATAAAGCTGTTCATTTAAAGTGATGAGCGTCTAAGATTGAATCTTATTCAGATCTTGTTGCCCTCTGATTTCAATCAATGTGTTGAACTACGCTTAATATTTCTCAGTTCATTTGTTCATTCTTAGTTTATTTTTAGGTTACACAAAGTGCAAAAAGACACTTTCATAACTTCTTTTAAGGTTTGAGCAAAATGCAAATTACATTCAGCATTCAGCTCTGTTGACATGAACTACAGATATTTGTGTCTACATCGTTGACTTTCTGTTTGTCTGCAGAGTTACGGAAGGTGGATCTTCATCATGGGTTGGATTACTAGTGATCCACACAGAGAGTTGTTCAAGACAGTCAAGAGCCAGTGGATTGACTTCATTAAGACATCACCGAATGACAAAGAATTTGTTCAGGATATCGGGATCAGGCAGTGAGTATTAATCAGTGCAACATCAGCTGTACACCTATGTTACACAACTTTTAAATATGCAAACATTAGAGGAAAGAATTCACCTCAAACACATTAAGCAGAAGGTGGTTACATCTTGTGTATATTCAACTCCCTGCTGACTAATTATTCCATCCAGATCTACTGCTACGCAGATATCCTGTTTTAAACCTCTGAAATAGTAAATACTCTTTAATCTATCACAACAGCTAAGGTGACAGGTTCAGCATCACTAGAAGAGGAAATATGGAAATCTTTTTTTCAAGAACATTTTTGAATATACACTACTAGAACTTTCTTAACTTAAGATAGACTGTTTAGGACAGACTCACTATTGTTAAATCAGGATTTTGTTTTGTTAGTTAATAGTATTGTATGTACCATCTATGTTATACTATTTTTTAATGTACTTCAGCCCTGAACAAGGTTTTTTCTGATGATCTCTTCAACCTCTCATTGACATGTCTGAACTGATCTTTTCTCCTTTCTTTTTCCCCAGTCCTACATATTGCAAGTACGGCTCACACCCTGTAACTATTCATTCCAACTCTGCACTAGTCGACAGTAAGTCTGGACAGTAAGACTTGTAAATGTTAGTCCTGTTAGTCGGTGTATGAGTTTGTCCACTCAAAAATACACCTGATTCATCTGTAAAACAGCTTCCTGTAACTCACCTTATAGGTGAGTTGTTTGCCTGAGTCTTTATCTGAGTTCAGAGAAAGAAGTCATGATGTGACATTTTAATTTGCCTGGGGCGATTGATTGCAAATACAAACAAGACTTTCACCCATCAGTCCAGGGTTTTGAATCTGGTGTAACCAAAGGTCAACATTGACTTCTTTACCCTTTGTGAACATTACATTCTTTACCCACTTACACAAATGTATGTATCCTCCCACATATATATATCTGCTTCAAATTAAAAAAAAAAGTCTTCTTTTTTTCCCGTTAGAGTCCAACTTCACCTGCATGTACCATTCCCTGCCGACCTGTGAGGGATGTCTGCTCTACACCGTCGACAGCAGGACCAACAATAATTTAATCCACATTATGAACATCGACGAACCCACAACCATTGCAGAGGTCGAAGGCTATCGGGCCTTTTACCTGATGGGTAAGAAGAACAAGAGAGAAAAGAACTTCTTTGATATGTGAAACATTTCTTCACTTTGATCTATTTTACATTTCTGTTTCCAGCTAAAGAAAATCACGTCAAGCACCACGAACTGGTGCATGCCATGAAGCAGGCCAGGTGTCTTGGTTTCACAGGAGAACCAGACTTCATCTACGACCCCAAGGATAGTGAGTAACCTTCAAACCTGTCTGAATAAATCATCAAATGGAGACGTGTGATTTCAGACAGAACTAAATCAATTCATTTGTCTTTGTCTTTACAGCGCTGTGTGAAAAAGGAAAAGAAAAATGAAGACAACTGAAGTCCAATCTTTAACTGAACCAAACTGAAATTGTGAAAATAAAAAAATAAAAAGTTTCTTGAAACATTAAAGGTGTGGCCTGAGTTTTCTTATTTTTTATCTTATTTGAGAGTGGGGATGGGGGGTTAAGGGAAAAGGGCCTAGTGAACAGAGGTGTGAAGACAGCAACAGGATGTTTGTAATTGAGCAGCAGAAACACACAGCTTAAAAAGCTGATTTAGATTCAGAAAATATATTTTGAGTCTCACTTTATTGATCTATGGTGTAAAGTTTAAAGGACACGCTGCATCAGGGCCTGTCCAAACCCATTTTGGCACAAACTCTCAAAGAAAGGCCCAAGGCAAATCAAAAATGCATTTAGCATTATTCATTTCAGAAAAAATAATAATTCATTTTATTTATAAAGGGCTTTTCAAGTACTCAAAGTTGTACTCTGTACATTAGTTAAAAATCCAAAGCTCAAAACAACATAGAAGGAAGAAACCAACAAAGCAAGGGTCAGGTCAGATAAACAACAACATGTAGACAACACATAAGAAAGAACCCACTGCACAATCACACATTCAAAGTTTGCTTAAAATCGTTGAGTAGTTCTTTGAATATGGATGGGTCAGTGCAGTCGTGTGGGGAGTGAGTTCCACAGGGAAGGGAGTGGAGTTGTCTATTGTGAGCCTGAAGTTCTGAGTGGGATTGGTGAGGGATTTGGGCCGTTGTTTATAATGCAAGATTTTTCATAATTTAGCGTGAGGTAACTGGTATGCATCCATGTTTTTATTTGAGCAAGGCAGTTGGTTAGGGCACCAAACCCTGGAAGACGCCTTGGGACAGAGGAGCTATGGGGTGCAGGGGTTGATGGTAATGAACTATTTTCTGTCAGTGAGGTAGGTTTCAACCAGGAGAGAGCAGTGGCGCTTATGTTGAGAGAGTGTTCCAGATGGGAGAGAAGAATAGTGTGGCTGATGGTGTTGAAGGCTGCAGTCAGGTCAAGAAGGCTTATAGTCTTAAGGTGGCCAGATTTTGAGGAGAGGAGGAGGACGGTGGTGACACTGAGGAGAGCGGTTTCTGTGCTGTGTTGATTTGAATGGATTGAAATGGCTCAAACATGGTGTTACTGGTGAAGTGGGATTTTATATGTTAGATGATAACATGTTCCAGTATTTTTCACAGAAAGGGGTGGATAAAGATAGGTTGGAAGTTACACATGCTGTCAGAATGAGGAGTCAATAAGGAACCTGTTTACTGGTGAAGGAATTTTGGTAAGAACCTTCTAGCCCTTTGGCTGACACTGTCTGTTGGTTAGATGAAGTAAGTCAAGTTTATTCATATAGGACCTTTGAAGAGCAGATGTCACAAAGTGCTTCACAATAAAAGACGTGATACCAGCTTTGCCCCCCACTTGTAATACATCCTTGGTTGTTGGTCATTTTTGGCCTGGCGGATAAACGATGGAGGATGGGGGTTGGCCTGAAGGTATTTACCTTACCGTCATCAGCTCAGAGGGAGAGAAACTTGAAGCTTCTTGTGGTGTTGCTCTGGAAAGCATTAAGACCAAAGGATGTCTGACATATCCATTTTGGTGGTTGTATGTCACACACCTTTTCAATTTGTTGACCACTTTTTGGTTCTCAAAGACTTGCTCTACCGCCTGAGAATAGGGACTGGAGTGGAAATTGGTTTCAAACCCAACAGCTGCAATAGCTCAGGCAGCTTGAACCTTGAAAAGATGTGATTCATTAAGAGACAGGCAGTGGTCTGGGCAGTGTCAACGGGTGCAGGTAGGCACTCTACCCATTTTGTGAAGGCACAGATAACTGTAAGAAGGTATTTGTTCTTGTTTGATTGCACGGGCAGCAGACAGACCTGTCGGAGAAATAGAAGCGGAAAACTAATGCATGACAGAGCAGGTCATAGTTGTCCTAATGTAGTCTCGACATTCCGACGAGAAGTCACCTTGATTAGGTAGACTTTGATATTGATTGTGACACCTGGGAACTTCCACAGGTAGAATTTGTTATCTTTCAAGTAGACACTTTTCATGGGTCCAATGCGACCAGGCTTAAAGTGTGGTATGCCCAGGCCCCGATCGGAAGGAACTGGAGCCAGATAATTATTGATAATAACATTTCTGAATTCATTTTAGCTTTTGTTTATTTAGCTTTAATTCAAAATGTCTTCTGAAACAGAAATAACTTTGTTTCCAGATTTTTTATACATACTCTGGAAGTGCTTTAATATTATCCAATTCTCTGCTTTTTCCTTTATCCAGATGTGTCATCTTGTTTCTGTGCTCAGGTATCACACAGATTAAGCCATGATCTCTCAGGAATCCTTGTTCCAGCTGGCTAGTGCTCTTTGTTCAGTTTCAATTGGATACGCGTTAGAATGATATTAAAGGTTGGGTTTAATTGGATGTCCAATTGGTTGCAGATTACAAACACCCCTGGCACGGGCCACTTTGAGTTATGTGCAACTAAGCCCACCACTGTATGACATAGATCTATCTATTCTAACTTGATTGCTTAGTTCCAATTTGGCACCCGTTGTGATGGAGGAGGAGTACCCCTGACAATGACCACTTTGAGATCTAAGCCCCCCAGTACATCCCTATATACGACAGTGATAGCTAAGCCGCTAAGTTTTGTGAGTGACAGAGGCCGTAGCTGTTCAGCTTTTGAGTCAATCCCTTTGAGCAAATGCCCTGGAGTTACTCATTGCTATGTTATTCTAGTTTGGGGCTGAGCACGGCAGGGCAGTCAAAGTAGGCGGCCTCTCAGGACAAGCACCTTCTGTGAAGACCACAGTTTGGAAACACTTTTCTCCCCACTATAAAAAACCAATACTTCACCTGTTGAGTAAGTTAACTGAGTAAATCAAACAAGACCTACTTCATCAGAAACATTCATTCGCTTTACCATTGATAAAGTCAAAGATCATGTAGTTGACAGACCGCTAAATTATGACTCAGAATTCATTTGAATTCACACATTTTGATAGATGACAGCAGTGACTAGGGGAGTGGGACCAGAGAGTTTAAAAACCATGTGTTCAAATGAATCAACTGCAGGGATGGAAAAGGCAAGTCTCTACTTCTAAATGAATGTTTGTTTGTACCAATGTTTGGTCATTATTTTAGGACTTTCTTTCAATTGCTGCAAATCATGTTGAATTGCATTTGATTAGTATGAAAGACGCTGTATAAATAAAGCATGATTGATTCTTTTTGATGAATATTGCTGCTCAATAACAAACTTAGTTGTTACCACACTTGTGTGCACCAGTCCCTTTCATCCACCCCCCCCTCCACCCCCAATGTATTTATAAGATTGTAAAAAAACAGAGGCCACACCTTTAATGTTTCAAGTCACATTTTTTTTCTTTTCTTTAAAAATTCCTGTTTAGAAAATGTTTTAAGGATATTTTTTACTTAAGCTGAAGATCGCCTTTAATCATCTCCCTCCTAATCTTTCATTTTGTCACAGAGAGCTGCAAAGACAAAGGTTACTCACTCCACTTGGTCTTAATGAATTCTGGTTCTCCTGCGAAACCAAGACAACTCGCCTGCTTAACACCGCTGTGTGCACCAGTCCTTTAACCCTGACCTCAAAGTTATTAGATTGAAAGAAGACAAAGGCCACACCTTTATGTTTCAAGTCAAAAAAATGTATTTACTTTGAAAATCTCAGTTCCAAACATTGTTCAAGGAAGTTGATATCTTTGTCTGAAGATCGTCATCAATCATCTCCGTCCTAATCTTAGTTTTTCTCACAGAGAGCTGCAAAGAGAAAAAGAGTGATACCAATCAGTGTCGTCTGAAATCACACGTCTCCATTTGATGATTTATTCAGACAGGTTTGAAGGTTACTCACTATCCTTGGGGTCGTAGATGAAGTCTGGTTCTCCTGTGAAACCAAGACACCTGGCCTGCTTCATGGCATGCACCAGTTCGTGGTGCTTGACGTGATTTTCTTTAGCTGGAAACAGAAATGTAAAATAGATCAAAGTGAAGAAATGTCTCACATTTCAAAGAAGTTATTTTCTCTCTTCTTCTTCTTACCCATCAGGTAAAAGGCCCGATAGCCTTCGACCTCTGCAATGGTTGTGGGTTCAGTGATGTTCATGATGTGGATTAAATTATTGTTGGTCCTGCTGTCGACGGTGTAGAGCAGACATCCCTCACAGGTCGGCAGGGAATGATACATGCAGGTGAAGTTGGACTCTGACAGAACAAACAAAACAAAAACATTAACATCTGAAGCAGACATTGCTAAGCTTGCCTCTTGACTCTGTTAAAGGCAGATGAATTTCCCTGAACAGCAGAAGAGGAATGTTTACGACAGTTTCAGAGTCTACAGTCATGCTAGCAGCTCTGTTGGCCTGAGTGTTATGTGCTCAAAGGTACAATGCTAACATGCTATTGTTGAGCTGGAAGATTGTTCTTCAGGTTCACAATCTAAGTTAAGAATGTTAGCATGCTAACAATTACTACATTATGAATCAAATCATCTTAGCGCCAATTGATAAATATTATCTGAAGACACTCAATACAATACAATATTTAGATAGACCAAACATTAATCCACCATGAGTACAGCACTCAGCAAAGATTTAGTTAGAGACGATCTGACCTCTTAGATGTGTATGACTGTTTTTAGTTGTTCTATGGGAGGTATGACTGTAACCTTGACATTGCCAGACAACGCTCCCATTAGTTGCGTGGATCCCTTAGTCTGGACCAAAGAAGTGAAGCAACAGATCTTACAGTCCCTAGAGGAACAACCTTCCTGATTGGCTCTATGTTCAAACCGTATAAAATAAGCTGATTTAAGAAACCAACTAAATTTGAGAAGCATGTGAAAATGGTGAGCGAGATTACAAAACTGGCTTAAACACTTTTAGTCCTTTTACTGACTGTTTACCATTTCATGCTGCAAACTACGACGTTTCATATTTAAGTCAGTGTCGCCCCCTGGTCACAAGCCTCTGATGATGATAAACAAGCTGATCGATCATATCATTGTCACAAACTAAAAAATATTAATGCTAAGCTTTAATAATATTAGTCATTTTGCCAATCAAAATCTCATCCAAAAGCATTTAAATCATCAGACTCTTCAGTTGTTCAGTGACCGTTATGTTCCACTTAAGGTGTCAGGCTAACACAAGGAGCATCTCATGTAAACTGGTAAGTGTGCCTTCGTAAGTCTTAGCTTGTTCTTTCAACATGGAATACCTTGCATGCCAAGGTTAAAACAGATTTTTAGGGTCATTTTAAAGGCAAAAGAAACGTTTTTTAAGTGAGCTCTACTTCCTGTTTTACAATGTTTAAAGAATGACACTTGAAGCATCAATAAGTCACTGTTGACCTTTGCTTGCAGAGGAATCAAAATTCAGAGCAATATTTGTTTCCGATCCATTGCCCCTGACTACTGGGCATATTAACCATTACATCATGACTTCTCTCTCTTATCTAAGGTAAATATTGGTTGAAAGAGGCGTTTTCTATGATGAATCAGTTGTGACGTTTGTTTGGACAAACTCGGACTCACTGATTAACAGAACTAATATTGACAAGCTCCATTATCAAAACAGATCAGGTGACTTACTGTCAGTTGCTGCGAGGTTGGAATGAACAGTTACAGGGTGGGATCCATACTTGCAATATGTAGTACTGGGGAAAAAGAAAGTAGAAAAGACAAGTTGAGACATGTGATTGTAGAAGAGAATATGTAGAATCAAAAAGCTGTTTAGGACTGGAACAGTCCAAAGTGAGTGTAACACGGGATGTGCATATTTGAAAGGAGCAGCAGGAGAACTTGCAGTAACAATAATGAGTCTGTCCTCAACAGTCCATCCTCACCAACAAATGTAAACATCTATCTTTCAACAATTGTGTTCTTATCATAATGATGTTGTTCTTGTGACCTGTTAGCTTATGCCTCAGTCTTCTAGCATGAGAGCATGCATGAAGCCATCAAGTCAACACTTGTTTGCTTTCATTCATCATTTCAAAAAGAATAATGGTGGCATGTTATTATTGGCTCCTTGTGTTTAGTTCTGGTTGAAATCTAGGACATACTGTTTCTTCAAAGACTTGATCTGAAAGATTGATTTTTTTATCTCTGAATTTTAAGCAGCATCCATGCCATGCTTGGATGGAAATCTCCATGTGAGTAGTTACTGACCCAGAATAGCAAAAGGTAAATTGATGTGCATTAAAGGATGCATCTCAGGTGTTGTTTGGTGTCATCTGCATAGCAGTTGATCTGGTTGTAATGATTATGAATTAAGCATGGAGTAGTATAGACACAAACATGTGACCAAGGTTTGTTTAATGTGTTTTAGGGGGATTCTTTCCTCTGTGTTCGCTCATTTAAATCAATATATGTGATATATTTGCACTGCTGATACTCACTGCCTGATCCCAATATCCTGAACAAATTCCTTGTGGTCTGGTGATGTCTGAATGAAGTCAATCCACTGGCTCTTGGTTGTCTTGAACAACTCTCTGTGTGGTTCACTAGTAATCCAACCCATGATGAAGATCCACCTTCCGTAACTCTGCAGACAAACTGAAAGTCAATAAGGTACCAACCTTTATCAGACGTACCACTGTGTATCAAATGTTGGATCAAGATTGTTAGATTTCAGCTCATTATTCAAATCATATATTCATCTTTTATATCAGCCTAGCCTTTTTAAACCAGGCCAAACCTCTTCTAGAGGTTTTTCAGAACATCATATTGAGATTCCTCAATGTTGCTTATTTACTGAGCAGGTAGTTTGCAGTTATTTAAACTCAGGTAATGTACAGGAAACAGTACCATATTCTTAAAAACACATCCATCCCTAACCAGAAGAACTTTCTGAAATAAGTTGTGGAAGTGCAAAAAGCCTTTATGTGTAACCCAGGTATTTGATGTCATGAATTAGCATTATGCGAAACTGAAAAAGGTATCTAAAGAGCTGCTAAAATCATTCATGCTAATGTTAACGTAAAGACCCAGGAGGAAAGAAGAGGAGGCTTACCGGTTCAAAAGTTGGAAGAGGTCTGACCAGAGATCTGCATTCCTGTACAGTTTGAGCCGAGCTGCTCAGGAACAACCCAGCAACCAGGAGAAGACCGCTGAACCACAGATTCATGATGCTACAAATGGTTAACTTCAGCTTATAAATGGAAGAAAACACCAAGAAAGTTTTTCTCCTACAAAGCTGAACGACTGATCCTCACAGAGACACTCAACCTTTATAGAAGCTGCTTATGGCAGAGTTCCAACTGTCCTGGCTTTTTGGACTCTTCATATAATAGGAATTTTTATTTCCCTGGAGTTCGGCAATGATAATGAATCCTACCTCCTCTCACTGAAGGTTAGGAGGAGATTCTAGAGTGTCCTGTGTTTGTTGGATTTCTTAGGACACTTCAGTTTGCACATCAAACATTTACAGATGTGTTGACTTGTCCTCAGCTGCCCCAGAACACAAATACACAGAGAATATTTACTATAGAAGTAAATAAAAAAAACTGTCTACTTGAACTTTGTCGTCGTTAGATTAAAAAAAGTTAACCTGACCAAACAGAAACATCGTCACCTTGTAACATCCAATAAGCCACTCATTAGCAGCTTATCAAAACCACACTAACGGTTTTTACACATTTTCAAACAAAAACAGAGAAAATGTGGAAGACCCCATATCCATAGAAAAACAATGATTAGACAACTTTGTTCCTATAGTGTGACGAGAGCAAAGACATGACCAAAACAGTACACCACACATATATATTCATGGCCAACCAGAGTCCAGAAAAAATCTCTCATGTTGGAACTCAATTTTTGAGTAAATAATCATGGTGGTAATCATGGTGGTTGGTGGGTAAGAAAAGGCAATGATTGTTTTTGAAGTACAATTGCAGAAAATTCACTAAGAATTCTACAATTTACTTAGGTCCTGACGAAGACTCAGTAGAGTCGAAACACGTAGACACATCCCTGTTTAAATTAAAGGATTTTTATACGACATCAGAGTGCCTCGGACTTTCAGTTTGGACTGCCTTTCTACACCTCAAACTTTGGTTGCCATCAGGACAGTTCCCCTTTTCTATTAGCTATTTTTACTTAGCAGACACTTTTATCCAAAGCGACGTACATCAGAGAGTAAGTAAACACAAGCAAGGATCTATAGAAAAAAGGAAACAATGTCAGTAAGTCCGATTGGACACACAGGTGCTGACAAGAAGTGACCAGAGGCAAAGCACTACATTGACGGCAGTTCTTAAGAGATCTAACCAGTATAGAAACCATCTTAAAAGTTGTCGTTATCAAACAAAACCATCATCATTACCATCATCATCATCATCATCTATCGAGACCATAATCATCATCATTAAGGTCGTAGGTATTCTTGAAAGAGCTGGGTCTTTAGCTTTTTCTTAAAGGCTGGCTGGGATGACGAGGAGCTCAGTCTTTGAAAGGTTGAGTTGAAGGTGGTGTTCATTCATCCATTTAGAGATATCAGCAAGGCATGATGAGATTCTAGCTGAAACTGTAACATCGTCTGGCGGGCAGTGGTATGAGAAGCCATGAGAGTGAATTATTGAACCAAGTGAGCTTGTGTATATGGAGAAGAGGAGGGGACCAAGCACTGACCCTTGGGGCACCCCTGTGGATAAGCTGTGCGCTTTGGACACATTTCCCTTCCAAGACACTCTAAAGGATCGCCCGGAGAGGTAGGACACGAACCAGCAGAGGGCAGATCCTGAGATGCCAAGTTCAGAGAGCGGGGATAGGAGGACTTGATGGTTAACTGTGTCAAAGGCAGCAGACAGGTCAAGTAGTAATTGAGGACTGACTCGCAACTCTAGCAGCTCTTAGCGATTCTGTTATTGACAGTAGTGCAGTCTCAGTAGAGTGGCCCCGCTTAAAGCCTGACTGATTTGGGTCAAACAGTTCATGACTCATGACTTGATTAAAGACTGCGTGCTCAAGTATTTTTGACAGAAAAGGCAGAAGAGAGACCGGTCTGTAGTTTTCAACCTGGGCTGGGTTGAGTGTTGTTTTTTTGAGCAGAGGGGTGACCCGAGCTTGTTTGAATGCAGTGGGGATGAAAACGAACTGTTAGTTGATTTTAGAAAGAAGAAAGGGCGAATACAGCCTGAGGAAGAGAATATGTTTACAGACGAGCTAATCCAATTATAATTTACAAGATGTTTGTTTTATCACAGCAGCACATACAGCGACAGTACGGCAGCTTTCAGTAGCAGTTCCCGCTTCCTTACCAGTCTTTGGGTGTTTTCACATTGGGCCTGAAAGTTCCGTACCGTGCCGGAGCACGATTGCTCCCCCCTTCCCTTCTCCCCCGCCGGTCTGCGTTCACATTAGTAACATCGGTCAGTGCCCGAGAACACTTGCATATGTACACAGTCGGATACAGTAAGTATGCACATAGTTGGTTTGCAAATCCACCGAAAAGCAGAATGAAGAAGAAGTAAACATGTCAACCACTCGTTGGCTTTGTCATTACTGTTATCCGTGGATGTTATTGTTCTTTTTGGGACACCAAGGACCCTCTTCCTACACACACATCTACCGTGCAGCTCAGAGGATGAAATGGGACCGTGCTGGTTTTTTGAAGCAACAGGAACCATTTAGAATTAGGTCACAAACCGGTCCACTTCCTTGTTTGAGCACAGACTCGTTCACATCTCCTGCGTACAGTAAGGCACAGTACCTGAGTACAGTAAGAGTATGGTACATTTGTGTTCACATTGAGCAATTGAACTGGACTTTGTGGTCAAACGCACTCGGAAAGTGTGAAACCACCCTTTGTTGTAACATCCCGCGTTTCCAGGACAATGAAAAACATGTTTTGTCTGTCATGGCTGCTCTGTTAGGTGACCGCCATCCCATTACCATTTTAAGATTAAGGATTTCTCTGGCTTTGATAACTGTTGGAAATATTTTAGATCATGTAAGTACTCAATAAAAAATATATAAATAACATAGGCTAGTCCATTTTTCATTCATTTAGATATTTCAGTGTAACATTTGAATACATTTCTACATATTACACCTTTATGTGTTATGGGTTTTATTGCAATACAAAATTATACTGCAGGAAGAATTTGCTGGATGAAACGGGATCACCGCAACACAACCTGACATGTTTTCTGTCTTTTCTGGATATTTACATAAAAGGTTGTTGTCGGTTTTCAATCAATGGTTCTAGTTATTTTGGCCAGATTTGGGTAAGCCAAATTCAATCCAATGTTGTCTCACTGTGGGTCAAAAGAAGATTCAAGGTTATCCTGTGTTTGTAGGATTTCAATGTTTCATTTGTGCATCAAACATTTTTAAATATTGAGTTGTCCTTAGTGACCCAGGATGCACAAATACACAGAGAATACAGTTAACCCCAGGACAATCTCATTCCAGCTAAAACCAACACTGACTGATAGCCTCATCCCCAACTTCAATGCTGTGATATCAAAGTCACCATCGATTACCAGCCCCTAACCCTACATTCTGCATTCAGGCCATAACATGGTCACAACTACGATACTGAAATGTTTTTTTTTTCCTACTTTCAAAACTTTGAAATTTCAAGTACCCAGATTGTCTACATTTTAGAGAAGTTCATGTTCAATACAAAGGAAACTGGACTGGTTGTACATTGATTCAATATATGTCTATTCACTCAATGAATCAACTAATCCAAAAGCTATGTATTCATTCCCAGCAAGAGGACACCTTTTTTAACCACAATCCACCTTGTTTGAAGCATTTGATGACATCAAATCAACTTTTAGAACAACCCAAGAAGAAGTGTGTTATGTTGTTGAACGCCAGAGCTGAATGAGTAGCAAGCTAACGCCAGCTGCACAAACATGCTACCAAAGATAATTACATTCACGCAAAATCTACACGGCGACAAAGAATGGTAAGTGGATGCTTATATTTTTTGCAAGGTAATGCTTTAGATAACGTTAGCTTAACCTCTTACGTAAGTAACCTTACATGCTTGCTAGTAAAACTGGTGAGGCTGGAAATGACTTTGTTGAAGTTGAGTTAGCTAGAGTTTGATGATAGTATAGTAATGGGCATAATAACAATTTATGGATATATTCACATATATTGAAAATGTTTCTGAGATACAAAACAAACACACACACTTTAGCATGCTATTTATGTCATGCACGCACAAAAACACACACAGAAATGCTTTGTGATCAGGTGTGAGTCTTAGGTTTTCAAGATATGTGGCCTTCCTGTTTATGAATAATGGAGAGGAGAGACTACTTGGCCTTGGAAGGTTATAAATGGGTTAATCGAGAGAGAAACTAATTTTAAATCTCACATTGACTATATGTAGGGGTCAAATAATGCTAGAAAAATAAAGATTGAAAGACTGGATAAATGTTTGAAAGATCTACACAATACAAGGTAGACTTTGATCCCCTTGAACCAGATCCTCCAACATATGCAAAATATAATCATCAAGAAAACCCAAATCTTTCTAATAAACATGAAGATCACATTCAAAGAGCTTGAATTTCGATTGGGTGACATTGTTCCATTCCATCAAGAATAAAATAACCATGCATTTCCAATGACAAATCTGTACAAGGGAGTATGTACTGTGGCCAAAGATGCCGTACACGGAGAAAAGGGATGGACAGTTACAATGTCTCTATTTGGTTGTGAAACTTATGGATTATCTACGTAAATGTCTATGATAGATAGATAGATAGATAGATAGATAGATAGATAGATAGATAGATAGATAGATAGATAGATAGATAGATAGATAGATAGATAGATAGATAGATAGTTTATTGATCCAGAGGGAAATTCAAGAGTCCAGTCTTTAGAGCCCAATAATTCAACGGCCCCTCCCAACGACCCAGCTCCCACTTCCCATGGACCTCCACTGTCTGTATATGGACACACATAATCCCTATAAACCCAGGACCTCAAACTCCCGCAACCCATAGAAATTGAATCTCTGACAACATGAGCATCCAGTTGGAAAATCTATGGTCAGACTGGAATTTAAATAAAAGCCAAAAGCCTGATTCCTAGTGCCAAAGGGCCCCTACTGACCTTGCACTAAAAATATCTGTCTTAGCCACTTCTAACACTGGGAGAACTATGTGAGGATGCTCTTCAATTGACCTAAGCTCAGCATTATATCATCCCAGACTTTTCAGTCAACAAGCTGCTTGAATAAGATATTCCCTCCCCTGTATACAGCTGGATGAAGGACTTGCACAAAATCACCCACAGAGTGTCAATTGGGGTTCCTATACCTCCTCCTCCACCAAACTAAGTGCTGGCACACCAAAGGCTGCATTTTAGGTCCAAAATGGTGTAGTCCTTCAAATTCCTGGGCTTAGCCAATCTGCCTGTCAATCTCACGGTCCATCTTTCCCTGACTCATAAAGAAAACCCAAAGATGCTCAAACTTTTTCGCTTTGGGCAAGTACTTACTCCCCACCCGGAGGGAGCAATCCACTGATTTCCAGCAGAGAACCATCTCTGAATCCTTATAACCTTAAACCCTTATTTGGGATTTTTTTTAGCCCCTTCCAAAAGAAGAGCATCTAATTTCATTGTAACACATACAAACCCAGTTGTAACTCCCCATTCAACCCAGTGACCAAACTGGACCCTCTACTATTGCAAAATGTCTGGAGGATAGAAAAGCATGGATGGCTAATAACTTTTAACAACTAATCAAGGAACAAAACATAAATCATAATGTTCAGTCCCCCCAAAACCACCACACTGTCCAGTCTCTGAATCCACTAGAATATAAAAATGTATATATTAGTCATAAAACTGGTCCATATCTAAGATTAGGATTTATTATCACATAAAGACTTGATAAAGGTCATACGTGTCTTTATGTCCGTTGAGACTCAACTACTGCAACTCTATCTTTGTATTTCCCAGGCCGATATACACCACTTACAACGTGTCAAGCAGCCAGATTCCATTGCAGGAGCAAAAGAAGAGATCATGTAACACCTCTTATGGTATCCCTGCTCTTGCTCCCCATTCAGAATAGAATCCTTTCAAAATGCTCCTGTTTGTACCTCATACCCCACCATTGCCATCCTCTCTGTATTCATTTGACAGAAACAAAATCCAGACTGTTAAAGTTTTATTTCACATTTGTTGTTTTACATCCAAAATTTCATTTTGAAATATTTGTCAAGGAAGTTTATTACTCCAGCTGAAGATCATCTTCATCTTACTGTTCGTCTTTTTAACAGAGAGCTGCAAAGAGAAAGAGATAGATGGAATTCAGTTTAGTCTAAAATCACTCATCTCCATGTCATTATTTAATCAGACAGGTTTGAAGGTTACGCACTATCTTTGGGGTCGTAGATGAAGTCTGGCTCTCCATCAAAACCAAGACACTTGGCCTGCTTCATGGCGTTTGCCAGGTCGTGGTGCTTGATAGTCGGCTCTTTGGCTGAAAACAGAAATTACATTGAATTATAAAAAAGAAATATTCCAGATTACAAACAATTATTTTCTCTCTTCTTCTTCTTACCCATCAGGTAAAAGGCCCGATAGTTTTTGACCTCTGCAATGGTTTTGGGTTCGTCGATATTCATAATGTGGATTAAATTATTGTTGGTCCTGCTGTCGACGGTGTAGAGCAGACATCCCTCACAGGTCGGCAGGGAATGGTACGTGCAGGTGAAGTTGGACTCTGGAAAGTAAAACATTAAAACAAAAGCACTTTATTTTGTAATAGACACTATTTGGCTAGCTCCTAGGCTGAAATGAAGATGATTAATTGAACAAACCCTGATTCACAGACTAACAGGACTAACATTGACAAGCTCCAGTATCATCTCGATCAGGTGACTTACTGTCAGTTAAAGCAGTGTTGGAATGGATAGTTACAGGGTGGGATCCAAACTTGCAATGTGTAGGACTGAGAAGAAAGAAAGGAGAAAAGACGAGTTCAGACATGTGATTGGGAGGGTTGAAGAGATCATGTAGGAAAAGCCTTGTTCCTGACTGGAATATAAAAAATAGTGTAAAAAGGATGGTGCATACTACTAGCTAACACCAGGAAATCTTGATGGAACGAAAAATAATTTAATATATTGCATTTATCTTATCATAGTCATGTCATACCTGTGACCTGTTAACTTATGCCTCAAACCATGCAACTCTTCTATTTGGACCTATTCTTTAAAACATGCTATGAATTTTAAGCTGCATACATGCCATGCTTGGATTAAAACCTCCACAATAGTAGTAACTATTCTAGCCTAGCAAAAGGTGATCTGATGAGCATCAAAGGATGCACCTCAGCTGTTGTTTGTTGTGGTACGTAGATTCAAGAGTATTAAGTGTTTAAGAGGAATAAAATGGTGTCATCTGCACAACAGTTGATCAGGGTTGGATGATTAAGAATTCAGCGTGAAGTAGCATACAAACGATAAAACAAACTTTGTTTAATGTGTTGTATATGTTGTGTATTTGTACAGCTGATGTTGCACTGATTAATACTCACTGCCTGATCCCGATATCCTGAACAAATTCTTTGTCATTCGGTGATGTCTTAATGAAGTCAATCCACTGGCTCTTGACTGTCTTGAACAACTCTCTGTGTGGATCACTAGTAATCCAACCCATGATGAAGATCCACCTTCCGTAACTCTGCAGACAAACAGAAAGTCAACGATGTAGACACAAATATCTGTAGTTCATGTCAACAGAGCTGAATGTTGTAAATGTAATGTACTTTGGCAGAACTTTTATCAGGTATCAAAAGTTGGGTCAAGATTGCATTCTCTTCAGCTCAGTCTTAGGATTCTATATGGTTCAACTATTATTTTTAGCCTTTTTTAACTAGGCCCAAACTTGTCTAAAGATTTGGCAAAACGTCAGATTTTGATTTTAAAGAAAGCAAAGAGTTGTTAAACTTTTAAACTTGTACAGGAAAAAGTACCCATTTTAAAACCACAACTAGAAGAACTTTTTGAAAAACACTGTGGAAGTGCAAAGAGCCTCTATGTGTAATGTCATAAATGAACTTGGAATTTAGTCAATTACTCTGACAGATAATAGCATAGATTATCCATAGATAAACACATAGGTTGGAATCATAGGGAAACAAGTTGTGCATAAGACTTAGTCACTCATATCTGATGTGTAAAATCACAGCTTCTTACTTGCCATAGAGAAATGATAATAGTGACATTCTTAACTTTCTTGGATTCTCAAAAGTTTTGGCCAATTTGTCTTTCAGTGCTGAACTGTAGCGCAAACTGAATACCAATCGTAAGGAAAGAGAGCAATACGATAAGGGCTAGAGGTTTCAAGAAAGACTGCTAATAATCCTGAATGCTAATGGTAACCTACAGATCCAGGACAGAAGCAGAGGTGGCTTACCGGTTCGAAAGTAGGAAGAGGTGTGATCAGAGGTCTGCATTCTTCAACTGACAGAGCCGAGTTGCTCAGGAGAAACCCAGCCACCAGGAGAAGACCGCTAAGCCACAGATTCATGATGCTACAGATGGTGAGCTTGTTAGCAGCGTATGGAAGAGCAGGAAGCTTGAATGACGGAGCCTCACAGAGACATTCAGCCTTTATAGAATCTAATCATGGCAGAGTTCCAAGTGTTCTGGATTTTTTGACTGTCGATATTATAGGAAATGTTACTAAATATTTGTTTTTTCTGGAGTTGGGCACTCAGTATTTGACTTCCAACTGCAGTTTAAGAGGACATTCTATGGTGTCCTGTGTTTATAGGGTTCCTAAGGACACTGTTCATCTGTAAATCAAACATTTACAGATTTGTTGACTTGCCCTTAGCTGCCCACAATGCATAACTACACAGAATGCATAGTATATATCACACAACAAAAAGAACATTGAACTGTTTCCTGCTGAGGAAAGAGTTCTGACGCCTTGATATTAAACTAGCAAGGTCCACAGCATTGAGGCAGCATTTGTTCAGGTTATGTTTGATATTCAAGAAATGTTTAAATGCTGCCTTTAAATCAGATAAAAAGTGGGAGAGATGCAATATCCCCATGTGTTACAACCCACTCAGAATTATCCCTTGAAGTAGAAGCATGATTCCTTATTAACATTTGCAATATAATTTATGAATCTCAATTATGGGGACTCGTCTTTTTCCATCGTAAATAACAAGCCAAGCAAGGTCAACCTCAAAAAAGGATAAAAACCTTGTTAACCTCATAACGAGTCCAGTGGTGGAGGGCTACAGTCCATATTGCTGCATGTGTTAGCTTTATAGCAAAGAGGCTTTACAGTCTAGCTAGCTTCCATGTGGTCACTGTTTGTCCTAGCGAACATACTAAAGACCCTCTGTCCTGCTGTCACAAGCTCATTCTTCTTCCTTCCTATGTAAGCGGTAATACACCACGGTTCAAATGTATGGATGACACAGGAGTAATACAACACAAGCTTAGGCCTCCATGTGCTCTGACTTGTTTGGCTATTTGCATTAAATGCTTATTAACCCTTACCCTGCTAGGGGAAATGTGTGTATTTGGAGGTGCATTTATTGGGGTCATTTGAACTTTATTTTGACTGTGAGGTGTTTTTGTTACGTTGGAACTGTTGACTTCAAGAGTTGTAGCTTGAACTTTAAACTGATATAAAATGATGGAAGATTTTTTCTTTCTTCTCATGAAGGGGTTCTTGTTTGATTCATATCATGATTTCATTAATCACCATTAAAAATTAACCCTTTAGATGTTTTGATCATAACTACTCCCACTTTTTTGAAAAATACACTAAAATACAGTAAAATACAATATTTTAACTTTTATTATTATTAGTATCACCGGCTGACCCGTCTGAACAACAAGTGAGAAGATTGAGAAAAATACACAATAATTCAACATGCTAAAACCTCATTTGACTTTGATTATTATTAGTATCACCAGCTTTGCCGTGGGGGTCCGCTGCATGTAGAGGTATGTATTTTCAAAATTTGGAGCTGTTGACCCCTGACCTGTCAAGTCGGGTCGACGGCCACGGATGTTGTTAGCGCTGAGTTGGGTGCAGGATTTGCCATAAAATCTGATTATAAATGTACTTTTCTGATACTCGGTGTATTTATAAGCTTTAGAGCAGAAACAAAACTGCTGCATTCACAGACTGGTTTACACTTCACACACTTGTTTCAATCTGACATTACATAAAAAGTAATGAAGCACCAAAATCAATCTTCTCACTAATTATTCAGACGGGTCAGCCGGTGAAACTGATGAAAGAAAAAGTTCAAAAAATGTTTTTGAATATTGAATTATAATGTATTTTAGTGTATTTTTCTAAAAATATGTTAGTGGTTATGATCAAAACTGGCATCTAAGGGGTTAATTTTTAATGGTGATTAATGAAATGATGATATGAATCAAACAAGAACCCCTTCATGAAAAGAAAGAAAACAAAATTATGGAAAAATATGAATCTTCCATCATTTTATAGCAGTTTAAAGTTCAAGCTACAAATCTTGAAGTCAACAGTTCCAACGTAACTTTTTGTTAGCAGGGCAGAAGGTCAAAGTTCATGTTTAACATTTGTTTGGTCAGAGTTGGGAAAGCAATGTTTGACCTCGATGTTGTGTCACTGTGGGTTCAACGCAGATGCCATGTTACTCTGGGTTTGAAGGAACATTAACAGGAGTGTGTGAACAAATACACAGATGATCCAGTTCATCCCAGGACTGTCTCATAACAGGTCCTCAACATTAAGATCAACTTTTGGTCAAAGTAAGCCATGTACAGTCGTGGATGTGGATGACAATTATGATTGAAGTAGCCAGCTCTTCTTTCAACAATGAACATTTAACAGGATTAAAGTCATTATCTTACGGTATGACATTTTTAAATTAGGCTATGTTTAAAATGATTGTTCTGAAAGGTTGTAGCCTGTCAGAAGAGCAGCTATTCGCCTGCGTGAAAATGATGAAAGGTGAACCCTTAAAGCCACAACAGAGACAGTTTCCTCCAGGTCAGTGTGGTTCTTTCTTCTGAAAAGCCATCACTGTAGTTTCATATCTGCAGACGTAAAGCAACAACACAACTCATGGGATCTTTAGAGACCTTAAGGCAGCCCGCTCCACAGAGAGTGAACTCTCAGTCAGTCTGTGTTACAGACCACGCCATGAAGTATTTCATCATTTATGAAAACTTGACCAAAGTATAAACTCACAAGAGGCTCCACGTTTGTCCTCAAACAGCCGGCTGCTTTACTGACAGAACTATAGACTCAAAGAACGACTTGAATCTTGTATATTTAAAGCTTTTGTGATGATCTGATGGTTTGGTAACTTCAGCATCGTTAACAGAAAACAGGCGATAGGTTGTTGATGTTGACTTGTATCAACATTGTGTATTTGTAAATGATGACTTCTATGACTGCAGCAGGACTCAGCATTGATTTCACTCAACTAGTCTATGAGGACATGGATGAAGCTAAAGATGAAGGATCTACTCAAAGTGTTACTCAGGGACTCAGAGCTAGCTGCTAGCTGGCTAACGTTCGCAGACGTCATGTCAACATCGGGAACATCTGACAGTGACATCTGTCTGTACTCTGACTTAGTGGACTCATACTGTCTAGTAGATTAAAACAAATACAACCCACAAGAAACAGCTCTCACTAGTTCTTACCCATCCAGTTAGTGTTCCCTTCCATGTTGTTGATCCTGCAGCAGTCATAGACGCTACATTTGGATAAAAGCGTACCTAACCATAACCAGCATTGGCTGCACAACACTGCCATCTAGTGGTTGTTCAGGGGAGGGTGTATTCACATTCAATTCGGGGTATTTATTTGTGAATAGCAGTGTGCGGTAAGAATGTCTCAAAATGACGTCATTGAGAGAAAAGCCCAAAAGAGATCCACAAATGCAGAATCCACACAAAGTCAAACATATTTCAAATCTCGAAAATATATTTACAAATACACGTTTATTTATACAAATGAGTTTATTTATTTGGATGTCACGTTTTTATATTTGTATATTTATAAATGTATGCATATTAACCTACATATGATTTCCATATGTATAAATCTAGTATAGTAGTAATTTATTTCGGTCCACATATACAGTTTTCCATTGGAGATATTTGTACAAACAGTGGAATAAAAAGAGAAAATAAGAAAGGCATGTGCTTTCAAGAAAAGACAAAAAAAAGTCAAAAATCTATCTCCATACAGAAACAACAAAGAAAGACTAAATATTAAAGTTGTAACGGTACCAAAGTGCAGTTTGTCTGTTTGATGGCAGCGTCATAGGTTTCCTGGCTTGCTTTGCCAGGAATTTACAACTTTCCAGTCATGGTTTGTTAAACTATCAAAGGATAATGTTTGCGTGCAGCAACTAGGTAATGGTGGCATTGGCTCAGACGTGGTTGAATGCAAACGACTTAAGAAGGTTTAAGATTGTTTTACATATCAAAGTGTCCAGTTGGACAAGACACTGAACCCTCTGCCATCAATTTGTGAATGGGTGAATGTGACATCAAGTATCAAAGCAACTCTTTGAGTAGTCTAGAAGACTGGAAACACACCAGACAAGTACAAATCCATTCATCATATCTGTGTGTTATATTGAGTTGTAATTTTCACTTAAGATTGCAACTGTTAAGTCTGCATTATCTCGCAGGGTGTCTAAGAGTCACCAAGGTTTCTAACCCCCAAATTCCACCAGATGCGTGTTCGGTCCGTCTCCGCTCCGTTGTGGTAGCAGAGCTGATATGTTTTAACTTCATTCAATGTGTGTGCTTCCACTGGCTTCACAGTCTCAGCTCCGTCAGTCCTCTGCTGCAGATACAAGGCTTCTATTTTTGCCGGATGACGGAACACGGAGCATCAATTTACCACAGAGCAGATCGAGCGGGACAGGAAGTCAGACACCAAAACAACATTAAAACTTCCGGTTTATTTTCAGAATAAAACACTCCGTTTCAACCGTTCAGAACAATGACCTTATGTGTGTTTCTTGATGTGTTTGTAAGAGTTTTATACGGTTTCATACATCGTATTATCTCTACCGCACCAACACCTTTGTCTCGGCACTCCAGCTGTCTGGCTGTGCTCTCGATGCGCAGCAGCCGGAGGGTGTTGGATGCACGGAGCCGTAATGGAGCGGATCAGACACGCAATGCACACGTATCTGGTGGAGGTTCTGGGTAAGGGTCACCAGAACCAATCCTTAGACAAACAGTCCAAGGTATATCTTGATGTTTTCCCTCTTGGCTGCTGGGTTCATGGTTCAAACAAGGTTCTATTGGATTAATAAAAAAAAGAACAAATACACCCCTGTCCACCCACACACACTGACAACCTTTAAGCTTTGAATAAAAAGTGACGAAGGCTTCAAGGTCATAGACCTCAAACCAAGATTGCTGCTTATAGTTCACAAAAAGTCAACGGCATGTTTGAAACCTTTTCAGGACAAAACCAAATATCCGAATAAAACAGTTCATTCAAAACAGTTTAATTTACCCTAATGCTTCTGAGGATGTAAACTGGACATCAAATCTTTAGATGGAGTCCTCCAATTTGCTTTTGACCTGATTTTAAGAAGCTTAGGAGTTAATATGAAGTATAATAATGCTGTTCAAAGTTTTGTCAGACTTCTAAGTGCATGTACTTGTGATGGACGTCTAAGTCACACTAAGTGTTTTTAAGATGTGATTCATGTCTGTTTGTTCAGATTAGAGTTCAGACTGCTCGAGGAAATGGTGCAACTTTTGATGCAAAATAAAAAAGCAATGAGCATTTTCAACCTGTGTGTAAAACACAGGAAGGGGCTGTAGGGTATTGTAAAAGTTTACTCCAGAATAATCAGAGTCCAGCAGAGAGACTTCTTTGTGGAAGAGGCTGGTAGTCCAAAACGATAAGGGAATAATATCCCAACATGACCACGCCCTGTCCTCTGAGTTCAAGCTAACACCCTCAGGCTGCATGTATTCCTTGTTCTGGTGTTTAACTACCTAGTGGTTGATGCTTGTGCTTCCTGAGTCGATGGCCTGTACCTTCATTCTTTCAATGTAGTCTTTCAATGTGATGTCTTGGTTGTGTTTTTATCAACGTATTTATTTATTCATTTTATCTTTAAACTTTGCTTTCCATCTTCGCCCGACCCTTGTGTGTGCCATTATCTAAAAGGGCCACACGAGGGCGCACATCTCTGTCAAGTACTGATTAGCTTGTTGTCTCTGACAAACTCTGTCTGTTGTTTGTTTGTAAGTCTGGTCTGGGTGGACTGTTCTAATGGGACTCTTATATTACTCGTCTCTCAGCCCAGAGCGGCCCACAGTGCAGCGCTGGTCTCTGACCAGCCCACTGGTCATTTTTGTGAAAATAGCAGAAAATATATACGGGACCTTCTATGGCTCATGGCTATGCTGGTCTTATAATGGAGTTCACATTCTCAGGTGCATTTTCATATCCCTTGAGCCTTAATTTGACCCTCATTTTGTGTCGTCTAACTCGCTAAAGGGTGTAAAAAATAATTGAAGATTAGCTGTGTGTCTGCGCTGCATCTCAGCCTGCTGAAACTCCAGAGTAACTAACATCCTGTTGTTGGTAAAACGCCCCCATGTACCTGTTCCTTTACCTCCCACGGTAACTTCTCCTTATGTCCCTCCAACTTCATCCTCTCTGTGTGACTAATTCTTTAATTTGAAAACAAAGTCCACACATTTATGAGCCACATTTTGTTTCTTTACTTCCACAAATTCAGGTGAACATATCAGTCATGGAAGTGTTGTAACTACTTCAGCAGGGGATCATAACACCTTCGCCTTCTTTGCAGAATTCTGCAGGAAAAAGAGAGAAAAAGTATTCAGGTTAGTCTGAAATCCTACGACTTCATTACTTTGGTATATCATTTAGAAGGTGACACACCATTCTCAGGGTTGTAGTGGAAGTCCGGTTCTCCTGTGAAACCCAGACAGCTCGCCTGCTTTTTGAAATCTTCCAGGTCTGAGTCCTTAAGAGTCGTCCCATTGGCTGGAAACAAACAAAACAAGAGAAAAACAAATAAATAAAAATGAAGAAATGCTACAGATATAAAATGGAGTTATTTCCTTTTGACCCGTTCTTCCTACCCATCAGGTAAAGAGCATGAGCCTTGAGCTCAGGCTCGTTTGTAGAGCTGCTAATGTTTATCTTCTCAAGTAATTTGTGGATGTTCATGCTGGTGTAGTTGATGTTGAGGACCATACATCCGTCACAGGTTGGCAGAGATTGGAACGTGGAGCTGACGTTGGCCACTGAGGTCAAAGACAAAGTTAAAAAAAGCTCAGCTTTAAGGTAAGTATGGGTCCCAATAAGCAGTTTCACAGGCGGTCACTGATTAACTGATTTACACAACCAACATGTACAAGCTCCAGTGTCGTATCAGATCCGATAACTTACTTAGGGCTTTTGCAGTATTGCCTTCAATAGTTACTTTGACAATTGAGCGACTGCAAGTTCCATTCCTGGGGGAAAAGATTGAGAAGACATGGCGAGTTTAAACATCGGATCAGAACTTTGTAGACCATGTTTAAAAAAATATCTGTTCATGACTGAAACATAAAAAAGCCAGCGTAACAAGCGCACCACAAGAGCTTAATGATGCTTCAATAAGTTGGTGCTCAACATTCCATCTTAATGCACAAATGTACGTTCAACCTCTAACAGTCGAGCTGTTTTTAACCCATAGTCAACCCTTCAATAACAGATTAGACAAATTCACTCACTGATAGTCAGTACGGGTTCAGATCACATGCATTCATAGAATCAATTGAGGAAATTACAACAGCTATAAATCATCAAAAAACATGCAGCGGGGGTTTCATTGATCTGAAAAAAGCTTTTGGCACAATTGATCAGGACATACTTCAACATAAACTGGAACGGTACGGCATCAGGGGGTTTTAAAGTGGTTAATATAACAGTTTGTGAAGCAGGGGAATTCCTGGTCTGGACATTGCTTGTGGAGTCCCCCAGGGGTCAGTGTTGGGGCCTAAACTGTTTATATATTAATGATTTATGCAAAGTGTCAAATGTTTTAAAATTGGTTTTGTTTGCAGATGATGCCAACGTGTTTTGCTCTGGAGAGAACTTGAATAAATGAAAAATGGACATCACTTCAGAAATGAGTAAATTCAAAATCTGGTTTGATAGAAACAAATTATTATTCACTTTAAACAAAACTAAAATGATGTTATAGCTTCAACTACAGATAGATGGGGTTAACATTGAAAGAGTTCAGGAAAATAAATGATGTTGCATTGTTGTATACTCACATCTTGTTCCCCTGAGTCATGACCAGGTCGTTGGGGCTTGATGCTGACTGAGAGACGTTCATCCAGGAGCTTGTGGTTACGTCCAGAATGTCCTTAAACACTTGATTGTCCACGTAACCCACGATGAAGTTCATTCTTCCATACATCTGCAAAGTAAACACAAATATCTGTTATCTATTAAGAAAAGATCTTAAAACCTTTATGATTTTCTGCCTCGTTCTTTATCGTTTGTAGATCATAGTTTGATTAGATGGCTTGTCCTTTTGAATATTTTCATGTATGGTTGACTGTCTATGTACAGACATAACAAACCCTCCAATCAGTCTTGCAGAGTAGTCAGAAGACTAGAAAAGAAATATACAAGCTCAAGTCCATTTACCAGCATCCTACCACACAGACAATTTGTATCTAGCATTAAGAGTAATTCAATTCAAATTTAATTCAAAACCTTTATTTTAACTCCAAAGACACTGAGGTTACCCTCATTTACAGTGACGTCGAGTTCACAGCATAGAAGAGGAGATACAGCTAAATAAACAAACAAAGAAAACAGTACATATCCAGAAAAAAGCCAGCAACACACCTACAAACAGTTACTAATTCATGAACAATAATGGAAACCAATTATTTTTTGTCTCGTCCTTTCAACATTTAATTTCATGCTAATGTCAAAAACGATTAGGGCAAGAGGTTCAGGAAAGCTGTACACTACTTCAAATATTTAATGCAAATGTTTACTTAAAGAGCCAGACAGGGAGCAGAAGAGGGCTCACCACGGAGAGGTCTTCCATGGACAAAGGTGTGACCAAGGGTTTGCATTCTTCAGGTGTCTCGGCCGAGCTGCTCAGGAACAACCCCACTGCCAGGAAAAGACTGCTGAACCACAGATCCATGATGACTACAGGCTTCAGACTATTCCAGGAAGAACTAAAACACAGAGCCTTCAGCTTTTACAGAAAAGCTCAGTATCAGCTGTTCTGATTTATCAATCATTTACATAGGAGGGTTTTTTTTGTCAACAGTTTGTTTTTGATTTTGAGTTCAGAGTTTAGTAAGCAATATTTCACGTCAGTTTTCCTTCAAACATTTACAGATTTGTTGACTCGTCCTTGGCTGCCCACGATTCACAAATACACAAAGAATAAAGTCCATCACAGGACTTCCTCGATCCTGCCAAAACCAACACTGACTCACAAACTCACCTTCTCCTCGGATGCTTTCACATCCAACAGGCCGTCGATCACTGTCCCACATATTCTGCATTCAGGTCATAATTTGCACAAACTGCAGGATGGTGAGAGCATTTAATAATCCTGAATGAGGACACTTTCAAAATGTTTAGAGCAATCTTTTTGGGCCATTTCTGCCTTTATTGGATAGGACAGCTGAAGAGAGAGGAAATTTTGGGAGAAGAATTCGAACCCACAGCGGTTGCAACGGGGACTATAGCCTCCATACAGCCGCATGACACAACCACAAGACTATCAGACTATCCCCAAAAATGTTTTTAAAATACTGTCCTTTCAAAAACCTGGTCACATAAACATTTATGATTACACACAAAACACAGGATCAGTGTAAAGTAATACATTTTACAGGTAAAACTGTGGAGTGTTAAATATGAGGTTTGACCTCTAAATATGGCAGTGCACGAGTATAGGCCTAATTTTTTATGTGTCCAAATGTGTATTTTTGATGACCTTAAACCCCTTAAAAGGAGTCAAGTCAAGTCAAGTTTATTTGTATAGCACATTTAAAAACCGCTTCAGCTGACCAAAGTGCTTTACAGGTAATGCATAAAACAAACAAAAAACACAACACCAAAGAAAGAATAAAAAGCAAGAGTAGAAGACTCCTATATAGAGTAAAACTGCATATAGGTACTACATACGTGTTACATACACATACACATACAGTACATACACTCATACGTGCATGCACATGCATACATGCAGATACATACCTAGAATAAAGATATGGGGGCTGTTTCAGCTTGTTTCAAAGGCCAGGGAAAAAAGGTGAGTTTTTAATTTGGATTTGAATGAATTTAATGAGTTAATTTCTCTGATGGGGGGGGGGCAGCTGATTCCACAGACGGGGGCCAGCCACTGAGAAGGCACAGTCACCTCTGAGTTTTCTCTGAGCTTGAGGGACTACAAGAAGGGACTGTTCAGAGGACCTAAGTGGGCGTGATGGGGTCTAGGGGGTTAAAAGATCTGTTAAATAAGGGGGGGCTAGACCATGCAGTGACTTAAAAACAAGTAATAGAATTTTAAAATGGATTCTAAGATCTACAGGGAGCCAGTGCAGGGAGGCGAGTACAGGGGTGATGTGTTCTCGTTTGCGTGTACCTGTTAAAAATCTTGCCGCAGCGTTCTGAACATACTGCAACCGTGAGAGGGAGGACTGGCTGACTCCCACATAGAGTGAGTTGCAGTAGTCCAGGCGGGAGGTAATAAAAGCATGGATGAGCTTTTCTGTATCTTGGAATGATAGAAATGGTTTCATTTTTGTTAGGTTTCGTAATTGGAAGAGGCATCCTTTGACAACTGAGTTTATTTGTTTGTCGAATTTGAAGGTGGAATCAAAAGTCACGCCAAGGTTTTTTGCGCAGGGTTTCACAAAGGAAGACAGTGGGCCAAGTTTTTTGCAGATGAAGTTGGTGGAGTCCGGGGGGGCAAACAGAAGTACCTCAGTTTTTTGTTCATTGAGTTTTAAGAAGTTTAGTGCCATATAGAGTGATATATAAGATCTGTAGAGACTGATAAAGTGACCTTACTCTTTGACATTATGGAAACATGTTGAAGTGCTGGTGTAACCGGTTGTGTTTCTGGACTATGGAGGGTGTGTGTCTGTCTCTGATGTGTTTGGTGCAGGAAGGACGCTAGAACAGCACAGCACTCTCACTCTGGATCTCTTTTCTTTTATTGTGGTGTGTAATCAAAAGCACACAGTCAGCATTGATATGCAACTGCAAGGACTCCCATCTGTATAACACAAAGACACGCACACAAGAGCACTGACGTGAGCATTACGGCCACGAGGAAGCAGCTAACTGGTAAGCTAACTAGCGTTAGCTCGGCATGTAAACAAACTGCAACTCGTAAAATAAAATAAACATTTCTACACGTAGGTGTCTTAAACTTTGACAGCACACTCTAAACGGGTTCATAGACAAAATATGTGTTACCTAAAGTTTTTGGAACAGTTTTAGAACATTAACAGAGACATGTTGGTTGCAGACACACACACACAAACACACACACACCTTCAGCTCAGGAGAGATTCCTTTGCTGTGGTACGTACGGTGGCCAGCTAGGAGCCTTGCAGTTGCACTATTAAACCATCAGGTGGCAACAAAGTCACATAAATATGACAGACACATCAATATTGCAGAAATTCAACAGAGGTTCATTCCAACTCTGTTACACCGGCTTCTCTGACAACAATGCAGCAGCCAGTATGTCCTCCTTCTAACTTTAGATTCTGGTCCTGAATGGTCTGGATTTGTTTGGACCAGAGAAGGTAGGCGGTTTTAAGGCACCCCCACACGGCCGTTTTGGACGCCCCTCGGTTTGCCAGATATGAGAGCAGTTATCAGGTCAAACCAACAGGTGTTGCAGCGATGGAAGCGGGCAAGAGAACTGGTTCAGATAGAAGTGATTGTACCCGACCTAAAAAGCCTCTGCATGTTTCTAATAAGCTCCACGAGCAGAAACGTGCTCAAACTAGGATCAATATTGGAGATGCTTTTGAAAAATGGAGAGAGGTTAGAACGCAGAAAGGTTTACAGACCGATGCTGGTGGTAAGCATCTTTACACGTTGGTTTTTGATCCGCCATTAAATTAGAGAAGATGAAGAAGAAGGATGGATTTATGGCATCATGTTTTGAAGGAAATCCAGCTTACAAGAATTACTTTTAAATTAGTAATTTTTAACTGCAGGACATTTATTGTTGTAGTTGGATCTCCCTAAAGGGAAACTTTAGTTTAAATGTAATGAAATGCCAAATGTCCGCCGTTATACCTCCTCTGATTCATTAAAGGACACTTTTCATTTAAATGTAGAAACGTAGGAGGGAGATCGTAGACGAGTCACAGTGAACGAGGTTAGTTTCAGAAATCAGCTTGAAGTGTTCAGATTTCTGTTTGATTCAGACTCTGTTGCTGCAACAACAGTTAGTGTGGTCTGGAGCACTTTGGACTCTCAGTGCCCTCTGTCCTTCAGTCTTTCTTTTATTTTGATGAAGAGGAGTAGGGGGTTACAAACCAAAGCTCAGCAGCAGCACAATATTATTTTTTGTTGTTGTTCAAAACAACAAGAAGAAAAAAGGCTGCTTCACTGCAGTCATTTCATATATCATGATACCCTAACCCTACACATGTGAACACACACATATACATATTAACCCTGAGAGAAAAATAAATGATTGTATGCATCAAATAAAGTCATTTAAGAAATACATGCATTACGGATGATTTCAGCCAGTTTATTCTGTAACTTGAGATGGCGCTGAATGTGTTAATAATATCGAAGAGGTTTGGGAGAGAGAAAGAAAGTTCCTCTAAATAAAACAAACTGTCATCAGCGTAAAGAGAAAGATGATGATCAGTAGAGTTAACAGTCATTGGTTTCATATTTTTAGATTGGTGAATACTCTGAGCCGGTGGTTCCATGATAACATAAACCATAAGGGGCAGATCGGATCACCTCGCCTGCTTCCTCGTGAGAGAAGTGGAGGAGAGCCCCTCATAACACTTTCTGATGGATTAGCATGTTTATGAGTTTTGAACCTAGGCCCATATATTTAAAGACAGACCAGAGATATGACCATTCAGGACGATCTTCTCAGCGTCAAGAGAAAGAACAGCTGAACAGAAGCGAGTCCACTTTGGTCTGGGTGGATCGACTTAGGTAGAAATATTTCCAAATGACGAGATAATACTTTGGATAGTTTGACATCAATGTTAATCAGCAACAGGGCGCCAACTGGAACAGTGATTCTGATCCTTACCTTTTTTAGACAGAAGGGAAATGAATGACATATTTACATCTCTACTAAATAAACCTTTAGAGATGGCTGTGTTAATCATCTCCAATAGTAATGGGCCTAGTTGGTTCCAGAACCTCAAATAGAAGTCGGGAGGGACGCCGTCCCACCCGTGTGATTTACCTTTATTCATTGTTTCCAAAGCTGCCCTAAGCTCCTCTAATGTCACCTGATGAAGCGGCTTCTGTTGTGGAGAGAGAGGGAAGTTGAAGCCCGTGTAAAAAATGATCAATGCCTTCAGGAGAGGGTTCACCCTCTGAGGTATATCATTCGTTGTAAAAATGTTTAAATCAGAGATTAATTGATTGAGGATCAGTAAGCAGATCGCCATCTTCAGATATAACGGTTGCAGTATTTGTAAGATGTTCGCTGTTACATAATTTACTGTCGTGTAGTGTCGACTACCATGGAAGTTTTGGTTGCCTCCTGCCTTTTGGATAGTGAGGGTATTTAGTTCAGTCTTAACCTTGTTGTGTGGAGGATACATGTTGGGAGTATTTTTTTGTCGAGAGAGCTCTAAGACAGATAACAAGTTTTCTAATTCAGAGATCTTTTTCAATTGTAATTTATTCTGACCCGAGGTTATAGCAGTTGTATTATTTCTAATAAAACCTTTAGTGGCAG
Organism: Tautogolabrus adspersus; assembly: GCA_020745685.1. Taxonomy (NCBI): domain Eukaryota; kingdom Metazoa; phylum Chordata; class Actinopteri; order Labriformes; family Labridae; genus Tautogolabrus; species Tautogolabrus adspersus. The sequence goes on along the minus strand of CM036550.1, from coordinate 27,168,684 downwards.
CCCAGAGTATCAGAAAATCATCAACTGGATTTGTATTGATCATTAAAAAATGACTTCGTTCAGATTCAGATTGTTCACTTGAGTTTTGATTGTCCAGTAACGAACAGTTAAAGCGCCATCTGGTGGCTTTTTTCTTAAGTCTGGAGAATTGAAGTTGACAGGAGTAGGCATGATGATCTGATAAACTCACGGCTCGAATGTCAATTCTTTTAACAGAAGAAAATAATGATGAAGATATTAAAATATAATCACTCCGGGAGAAGGACTGACGTCTGCTGGAATAAAAAGTTAATTCTTCGTTGCCAGGATGATGGACACGCCAGGTACCAATAGGTTTAAAATCAGATAACAAGTGTCTTAATGCATTTGAAGACCTGGAGTTGTAATTAACTGGCTTAGTTTTGACCCACATATGATCTACCACAGCTTTCATATCTGATCCAATCATCAGCTGAAAAGCTCCATCAAGACATTGGTCAGTAGAAAGACATGTGTGTGCATGAACACTGAGTAAAGCTATTTTTGTACCATTATAGACATATTTAAGGAATGTAATTCTGCCCTCCTGATCACTGCCTTTGTAATAATAATAGCTACGTGTTTGGTTTTATTTGGGGCTGCCGAGAAAGCAGCAACTTGATAACCGAGAGTTTCTAATCTGTGTGTGTCTCTTTCACGTAGGTGAGTTTCTGCAGCTGGCCCGTTCAGTAGCAGTGTTCAGACCTTTAAGAGTCCATGACTAAATAGCTAATGAAGACATTCTGATTTCAAAGAAGTTTTTTTATTTTGAACAACGGAGGCAAAATGGTACACCACAGCAAACCATCAAATCACCTGTTTCCTCCATTCTCACCCCCTCCCCTTCCCCCCCCCACCCCACATAGAGCCCAGGTACACATCCAATGACTGACATCAATAGTCAGCACACGAACACACACACACACACACACACACACACACACACACACACACACACATCAATTGACTGACATCAATAGCAACAATTACAAAACAAAAAATAAATAATAATCATTCAAACAAAGGACAGCGGTTGTAAAGCGTATCCATTTCTTTTTAATTGAAAAGATTAAAATATGATTGAAGTATTTCTCTCTTTATTTTGTGAAGCCCGGATTCAAAACTAAAGAAAAAACTAAAAAAGGCCCAAAACAAGAACCACCCTGGTCGACAGACTCAAGACTCCTGTCCCAACTCTAAAAATACAAAAGTAAATTAAACATGGACGGCTGGTATCCCTCCCACCCTGCATAACTGGCAGCCCCTCCCCATACGGTCCTTTAATACTCGTCTGTTCTAGTTAAAATAAATCATAATAACAATAAGATGATCATTATAATCATCTGGAGGCCACATTATCAGTCTTTCTGTTCATTGTTTACGATTTCAGGCAACAATGCAGCTGTAATGATGAGGATTTCTAGCTCTGGATTAAAGAGCCGTGCTGGCTCTGAGCAGATATCCTCTAAGGGAGCAGCTTCACGCTCTGCCAGAACACTCCCGTGTGTTGTCCAGCCTTCAGCCAGCAGTTCAGATTAGAGTTCAGACTGCTCGAGGAAATGGTGCAACTTTTGAGCTGTAGGGTATTGTAAACTTTTGCTCCAGAATAGTCGGAGTCCAGCAGAGAGACTTCTTTGTGGAAGAGGCTGGTAGTCCAAAACGATAAGGGAATAATATCCCAACATGACCACGCCCTGTCCTCTGAGTTCAAGCTAACACCCTCAGGCTGCATGTATTCCTTGTTCTGGTGTTTAACTACCTAGTGGTTGATGCTTGTGCTTCCTGAGTCGGTGGCCTGTACCTTCATTCTTTCAATGTAGTCTTTCGATGTGATGTCTTGGTTGTGTTTTTATCAACGTATTTATTTATTCATTTTATCTTTAAACTTTGCTTTCCATCTTCGCCCGACCCTTGTGTGCCATTATCTAAAGGGGCCACACGAGGGCGCACATCTCTGTCAAGTACTGATTAGCTTGTTGTCTCTGACAAACTCTGTCTGTTGTTTGTTTGTAAGTCTGGTCTGGGTGGACTGTTCTAATGGGACTCTTATATTACTCGTCTCTCAGCCCAGAGCGGCCCACAGTGCAGCGCTGGTCTCTGACCAGCCCACTGGTCATTTTTGTGAAAATAGCAGAAAATATATACGGGACCTTCTATGGCTCATGGCTATGCTGGTCTTATAATGGAGTTCACATTCTCAGGTGCATTTTCATATCCCTTGAGCCTTAATTTGACCCTCATTTTGTGTCGTCTAACTCGCTAAAGGGTGTAAAAAATAATTGAAGATTAGCTGTGTGTCTGTGCTGCATCTCAGCCTGCTGAAACTCCAGAGTAACTAACATCCTGTTGTTGGTAAAACGCCCCCATGTACCTGTTCCTTTACCTCCCACGGTAACTTCTCCTTATGTCCCTCCAACTTCATCCTCTCTGTGTGACTATTTCTTTAATTTGAAAACAAAGTCCACACATTTATGAGCCACATTTTGTTTCTTTACTTCCACAAATTCAGGTGAACATATCAGTCATGGAAGTGTTGTAACTACTTCAGCAGGGGATCATAACACCTTCGCCTTCTTTGCAGAATTCTGCAGGAAAAAGAGAGAAAAAGTATTCAGGTTAGTCTGAAATCCTACGACTTCATTACATTGGTATATCATTTAGAAGGTGACACACCATTCTCAGGGTTGTGGTGGAAGTCCGGTTCTCCTGTGAAACCGAGACAGCTCGCCTGCTTTTTGAAATCTTCCAGGTCTGAGTCCTTAAGAGTCGTCCCATTGGCTGGAAACAAACAAAATAAGAGAAAAACAAATAAATAAAAATGAAGAAATGGTACAGATATAAAATGGAGTTCTTTCTTTTGACCCGTTCTTCCTACCCATCAGGTAAAGAGCGCGAGCCTTGAACTCGTTGTTCATGCTTGTGCCGTTGAGGCTGGAGACCACACATCCGTCACAGGTTGGCAGAGATTGGAACGTGAAGGTGACGTTGCCCACTATCGACAAAAACAAAGTTAAAAAAAGAAATGAAAACAACAGTATTGAATCTGAGGCAGACACTGTTTAGCTCGCACATAGAATCAAATTAGCAAGGCTGTAGCCTCTGTACATGAAACATGGAATTTAACCACTGAGCTAAACAGACGCCTAATTCTACTCTATTCATGCGAGCAGCTCAAAGGTACAAAGCTAACATGCTAGTGTTGAGCAGGAAGTGTTTACCAGGTTCACCATAAAGGAGCAATATGTTACTCTGACACCTAGCATTGGTTACTGCAGTCCAAATTCATGCTAGGGAAGAGAGCTGTTTCCCCCCGCCCCCTCTTCCCTAGAGTTAATGCACAGACACTGAAGCTTCAGTGTTTATCCAGCTCTGCATCGGTCTGTAAACCTTTCTGCGTTCTAACCTCTCTCCATTTTTCAAAAGCATCTCCAATATTGATCCTAGTTTGAGCACGTTTCTGCTCGTGGAGCTTATTAGAAACATGCAGAGGCTTTTTAGGTCGGGTACAATCACTTCTATCTGAACCAGTTCTCTTGCCCGCTTCCATCGCTGCAACACCTGTTGGTTTGACCTGATAACTGCTCTCATATCTGGCAAACCGAGGGGCGTCCAAAACGGCCGTGTGGGGGTGCCTTAAAACCGCCTACCTTCTCTGGTCCAAACAAATCCAGACCATTCAGGACCAGAATCTAAAGTTAGAAGGAGGACATACTGGCTGCTGCATTGTTGTCAGAGAAGCCGGCACTTCAACATAGCATGTTTCCTTAATGTCTGATCATAGAGGAAGCTCACTTTATCATTTCACTCACTGCAGATCTTACTGATTGGACCTTTAACATCCTCTATAGATTTTTGTGCATAAACCAAGGAAATATATACCTTTAATTTGGAATTGTTCCCATTATGACTTCTTTCTCTTCTCTCTTAGTTATAAAGGCTTTGGCAACTAGAAGTTGTCACTCAACTTTAAGGTAAGTATGGGTCCCAATAAGCAGTTTCACAGGCGGTCGCTGATTAACTAATTTACAAAACCAACATGTACAAGCTCCAGTGTCGTATCAGATCCGGTAACTTACTTAGGGCTTTTGCAGTATTGCCTTCAGTAGTTATTGTGACTGTTTCGCCAATGCAAGTTCCATTCCTGGGGGAAAAGATTGAGAAGACATGGCGAGTTTAAACATCAGATCGGAAATTTGTAGACCATGTTTAAAAAAATATCTGTTCATGACTGAAACATAAAAAAGCCAGCGTAACAAGCGCACCACAAGAGCTTAATGATGCTTCAATAAGTTGGTGCTCAACATTCCATCTTAATGCACAAATGTACGTTCAACCTCTAACAGTCGAGCTGTTTTTAACCCATAGTGTTGATGTGCAGTGGTTGCCCTGGTGGGGTCACAACATGCCTTCCAAAACAAGTAACGCAAATTCAACATCATTTAAAATTGTGTATTTTACCAATTATTGTAAAAATGTAACTAAAACGTAGTTCAATTTCCAACAAAACTAAATGATTAAGTGAAATGCTCATATAGATTAATGTGTAAAAATACTTCAAATGTTAGTTTGCACTTGACAGAAACAAAGTCTCTGCTGCTATTTACACAACACACCTGTGTGTCTCTTTATTAAAGGTCACATCTCCTCCTCCTCTTCAGTGTAAATAAGTCTCAGAGCTCCTCAAAACATGTGTGTGAAGTGTCTTGTTCTAAATCCACTCTGATCCTGTATTTGATCATGCCTATAAACCCCTCTATTTCAGCCCTGCTCAGAACAGGCTGTTTCTGTGTCTGTAGCTTTAAATGTAAATGAGCTGTGTCTGACCACGCCCCTCTCTGGAAGGGCTTGGGTGGCTCGGGCTTTCTCGCTCCATGTCCTATTGTTTACGGTGAGAAGGCAGACTCAGAGGGCAGAACAAACACCTAGCTGTGGGAGTGTCACCCACCTGGGGGAGGGGTTACTGCCCTTTGTGATGTCATGAAGGGAAAATCTCCAGACGGCCTGTTTGAGCACACATTTTCTGAAAAGTGGAGCAGGCAAAAGACGGAGAGGATGGACTTTTCTCATGATTGGGGGGTTTGTAGACAGACTAGAGACACATATGAGAGTTAGAGGAACATGGTGAAGAGGGTTTTGTATAATATGTGACCTTTAAGTTTTGTTTGCCACTCAGAGTCTGTACATGGAAATACTTGTATTCAGCTTTTAGCCCTTCTAACAAGAAATTACTATATAGAGTTTTTTTTATGGATTTTAGGCTGTTGTATTCTTTGTGTAGTTCTTTTGTGTCACCAGTGTTTGGTAGGTCTATTACCATCTTCAGGGACAGTGGGGGTCTTCAGTCTCTGGCACCCTTATTTTGGGGGTTGCGAGCTGAAAAGTGTATATTCACTAGAAGCTGCTTTTTTTTTAGCTCTACTTTGAAATCCAAGACCCATTGTTTTGTTGTTAAGTTTGAACAGCATGCCATGTTTGGATGGAAGTTCTCCATGGTGGTAGTAAAAGGCCATGCCTAGCATATGCTAGATTGTTGTACATCAAAGAATGCAACTGGACTTTGTTTTGTTGCCCTCGTAGTAAGAGTGTTTGTGTTTAGAGAGATAAAGGAGAGTGTCATCTGCATGGCAGTTCATCTGGATAGAATGAGCTTCGAACAATAGCATTGTCTTTTAGGGGGATTACTTTCTCTGATGAAAGCTCGTTTTTATTATCATGTGTGTGTGTTGCATTGTTATAAACTCACATCTTGTTCCCCTGAGTCATGACCAGGTCATTGGGGTTTGATGCTGACTGAGAAATTTTCACCCAGGAGCTCGTGGTTATTTTAATAATGTTCTTAAATACTTCATTGTCCACGTAACCCATGATGAGGTGCATCCTTTCGTTCATCTGCAAAGTAGACACAAATATCTGTTATCAGTTAAGAACAGGACTTAAAGCTTTTCGTGTATGGTTGACTGTCTATGTACAGACATAACAAACCCTCCAAACAGTCTTGCAGAACATCACATTTATTGATTCTTAAATCTTCATTTGTGTACACAGCAGATACTTTCCATAGGTATTCAAACGTGGGTATCATACGGGCGATAGTACCAACCCTTACTGGAAGAACTTCCTGAATAAAGTGCAGCACTAAAGACTTTTTTGTGTCACTTTCATCATTTAACAGATTTATTTGAACAAGGTGGACTTCATTATCAGGAGGGAACGCGGTTGTTAAAGTCTCAACTTGATTTTTGACTTGAGGCTTTGATCATTTTATGAAAGCTTAGTTTAGATCGCTGCATTTGATGATTGTTTATCCTTGTCACTAGATTGTGGGGCAATCTCGGACTAAGTTTCTGAGCTGTTCGTAGGCTCATGTCCTTTGTAGAAAAACACAGAATAGGGCGGCTGTGTCAGTCAGTCGTCTCTCAGCTGGAAGATCAAGGGTTCGATCCCCAGCTCCTGTAGCACAGGTTGCTCCGGTTGCTTAAGTGGCGGCGTATGAATGTGAATGAATGGATTAGTTTCTTCTGATGGACTCTTTAAATAGCAGTCTCTGCCATCAGTGTGTGAATGTGTAGGTGTGACCTGCAGTGTCTCTTTGAGTAGTCAGGGGTTAGAAAAGAAACATACAAGCTTAAGTCCATTTACCAGCATCCTACCACACAGACAATTTGTATCTAGCATTAAGAGTAATAATGGAAACCAATTATTTTTTGTCTCATCCTTTCAACATTTAATTTCATGCTAATGCCAAAAACGATTAGGGCAGGAGGTTCAGGAAAGCTGTACACTACTTCAAATGTTTAATGCAAATGTTTACTTAAAGAGCCAGACAGGGAGCAGAAGAGGGCTCACCACGGAGAGGTCGTCCATGGACAAAGGCGTGACCAAGGGTTTGCATTCTTCAGGTGTCTCGGCCGAGCTGCTCAGGAACAACCCCACTGCCAGGAAAAGACTGCTGAACCACAGATCCATGATGACTACAGGCTTCAGACTATTCCAGGAAGAACTAAAACACAGAGCCTTCAGCTTTTACAGAAAAGCTCAGTATCAGCTGTTCTGATTTATCAATCATTTACATAGGAGGGTTTTTTTGTCAACAGTTTGTTTTTGATTTTGAGTTCAGAGTTTAGTAAGCAATATTTCACGTCAGTTTTCCTTCAAACATTTACAGATTTGTTGACTCGTCCTTGGCTGCCCACGATTCACAAATACACAAAGAATAAAGTCCATCACAGGACTTCCTCGATCCTGCCAAAACCAACACTGACTCACAAACTCACCTTCTCCTCGGATGCTTTCACATCCAACAGGCCGTCGATCACTGTCCCACATATTCTGCATTCAGGTCATAATTTGCACAAACTGCAGGATGGTGAGAGCATTTAATAATCCTGAATGAGGACACTTTCAAAATGTTTAGAGCAGAGGTTTTAAGGCACCCCCACACGGCCGTTTTGGACGCCCCTCGGTTTGCCAGATATGAGAGCAGTTATCAGGTCAAACCAACAGGTGTTGCAGCGATGGAAGCGGGCAAGAGAACTGGTTCAGATAGAAGTGATGTACCCGACCTAAAAAGCCTCTGCATGTTTCTAATAAGCTCCACGAGCAGAAACGTGCTCAAACTAGGATCAATATTGGAGATGCTTTTGAAAAATGGAGAGAGGTTAGAACGCAGAAAGGTTTACAGACCGATGCTGGTGGTAAGCATCTTTACACGTTGGTTTTTGATCCGCCATTAAATTAGAAAAGATGAAGAAGAAGGATGGATTTATGGCATCATGTGTTGAAGGAAATACAGCTTAAAATAATTACTTTTAAATTAGTAATTTTTAACTGCAGGACATTTATTGTTGTAGTTGGATCTCCCTAAAGGGAAACTTTTGTTTAAATGTAATGAAATGCCAAATGTCCGCCGTTATACCTCCTCTGATTCATTTCCCTGTTAAAGGACACTTTTCATTTAAATGTAGAAACGTAGGAGGGAGATCGTAGACGAGTCACAGGGAACGAGGTTAGTTTGAGAAATTAGCTTGAAGTGTTCAGATTTCTGTTTGATTCAGACTCTGTTGCTGCAACAACAGTTAGTGTGGTCTGGAGCACTTTGGACTCTCAGTGCCCTAGACTCTTTCTGTTCACATCAACATTTAAAACAATCTGGTTTTATTACGAGACTTGCCTCAATAAGTTGAAGCATTTTTAAAGAGAGGAAACATTCGTGTTTTATTTTTGTTTTTTTTCACAGAATGATTACATTTCTTATGCTGAGCTGAAATTAATTATGCAGGTGGCTCTATTGTTTACGATTTCAGGCAACAATGCAGTTGTAATGATGAGTATTTTAAGCTCCAGATTAAGGAGCCGTGCTGGCCGTGAGCAGATTGGTATCCTCTTCGGAAGCATCCTCGGTCTCCAGAGCTCTCCTTACGCTCTGCCAGAACACTCCCGTGTGTTGTCCAGCCTTCGGCCAGCTCAGGTAGGTGCGTTTCTTCACCAGCTTCCTCATGCGGTAGTATGGAGAAAGCTGCTGGGCCGGGATCTCCTCCAGAAACAGCAGGATCAACACGTCCTTCTTCTCGTCAAAGAGGCGGAAGCTGCAACAAAACACAACACAGCACAGGTCCAATCAAATCCAAAGAAATGTATAAAGCACAACTTAGTATGTTAGCTTGATGCTAACACACAGTAGTAATAGCCATTAATGAGCTAACAGACTTAGCATTGCAGTAAGTTCAGCTGACTTAAGTACAAATCGATTGAACTTACCAAAGTTCAGTAAAATAGATCATTTCATTAAGTTAGTTTCTTCTCTTCAGTCTGTAACTCTATCGATGGCCCAATGATCAGCAAATCAATGAGGCTGGCCACGACGTCTGTCAATCATTCACACAACAGAAGTAAGCATAGACTGTACGAGTTCAGCCTCGTTTAGACAACATTTTTTAAGTACTTTATGATTCCCTGTGTCATGATCGGGAAACGCTAAAAGGAGGACCCAAGTGAAAAAAACAAAAAACTATTCTATTCTATCTTAACAAAATGTCCAACGTGAAAAACCCACAAAAGGTAGAAAACACAAGAAGCCGCGAGGAATCACCGGGAACAGGGAAAGACTGACGAATGACATGGACCGACAACTGACCTACGACATTCGACAATGATCTGACACTGAAGGGAAGAAACACAGAGACTAAATAGACACAGGGGTCATCAGACACAGGTGAGACTAATGACACAGGTGAAGACAACTGGAGGGAAACACACAGAGGCAGGTATAAAGACAAGAAACACTGAGGACTACTACAACGTAGATCTGGAAACACTGAAGACACAGAGAGCTCAAGAATGTAACAATAACCACTAGAACAAAGAAACACAAGTATAAGAAATTACAAAATGAAACAGGAAACACTAAAGACCAAAGTAAGAAACATTAACACTCGGAAAGATAACTAACAAAACAAGGAATAAACAGAGTAAACCATGACAACCTGAGGGACACTCTGTAATTGAGAGACATGCTTCTCACACACACACGTGCACAAACAGGACCTGTGGACGTGCTTCAGTGGAGAGATGTCAGGCTGAGGGGGCTGCTACACACTGCTACACAGGGAGCGCACCAGAGCTGCTGGGGGTCCGGTGCCTTACTGAAGGGCACCCCGGCGGTGCTCGGGAAGTGACCTGGCACCTCTCCAGCTACCACACCAACTTCCATATTTTGCTCAGCACCAGGACTTGAACCGGCCTATTTGTGATGTGTTACCTTTGATTATGTTTAAGGAGCATTTTTTATTTTTTCCTCCCCCGATTGTAACCATTGAGTTATATTATTGTATGCTTTTAAGAAAGGAAGAACAAAGAGAGGCAGCGCCCCCACCTGGCCATCTGGAACTCTCTGGAGCACCACTCGCTCTGCAGGTAGTTCCGGCTGATGACACAGATGGTCTTCCTGCTGCCGTAGATGGCGTCCATGATGTTCTCTATGATTGGTTTACCTGTGGACACAACAATTCAGATCTTAAAAGTGAAAACACTGGCTCATTTAGTGTGGCCTGCAATGAACAGTGCAATAACAGCAGCACATTAAAGTTACAGGCTGCAGGGAAAATGTGCAATCACACCAGTACTTCATAATCATGAGCAATACTCCAGGACTTTTAATGCTCCGGCACTTTACCTCCCGTAGCAGCACTTTAAGCCCTCTGACCTACAATACGTGCAGCAGCATTCTGTAGAAGCTATAATCTAATCTGCTTGTCACGGAAGCATGAACTAGTTTTAGATACTACAGACGGATAAAGTGGTTTACCTGGTTGGAAGTCTCTGTGGTGCAGACAGAGTCTCCAGCCCTGCTCTCCCTCTAATGCTGGAAGCAGCTCTCTGTAGACCCAGGCCTCATCGTTAACGTTGTAGGAGATGAAGGCATCATAGAGGTGAGGAGCTCCCTTCCTCCTCTTCCTGCTGTCATAAAGAAAGGCCAGGAAGAGGCAGCAGGCGTAGACAATTTGCCACCTCAAGGAGTGGTAGATGAACGACGAGATGAGAGTTAGCACAACAAGAGAAGCGCTGGACATAAAGCACAGGAAGTTGAGGTCCATCTTACAGGACTGGACATCAAAGTCCAACAACTTGGTTCCCTGTTTGCTTGGAGGAAAGTAACAGTCGTACTGGTAGGCATTGACAACCTGAGTTTGGTTATTGTTCTTCACCCATTCAATGAAGCCAATACTGAGGCAGTCACAAGTTAAAGGGTTACCAGAAAGATCAAGGTATGTTAGTGCAGGGAGAGACTGGAAGACCGTCTCGTTGATCATTGTCAACTCGTTGTCTCTCAGATTCAACCAGCGCAGTGCAGACAGGTTGGCCTGGGTCAGAAAATTCAAAGATCGGAGCTTGTTCTTGGAGAGGTCGAGAGCTTGCAGGTTGGTTAACGGCTGAAACAGTTCAGGTTTGGGATTTGTGACATGGCTGTTGGTAATCTGAAGACTAGTCAGACGAGGGGTGTATGTAAACGTGTCTGTGTGTGGTGTCTCAGTGAAAAATGTCTCAGCTGCAAAGTGCTCTAAATATTGAAGACCGCGGAGCAAATTTGGTGAGATAACTACGGTCCATTTATTGCTGTTATGGATCGTTAGACTCGTCAGAAAAGGAAGATAGCTGAAAGGTGGGTCTTCATTAAATTGATGGCTCAGGCTGTTCCCAGACGCAGGGAGATACAGCTTCAGATTTTTTAGTATTGGCATTCCTTTGAATATGTCTTTGTTGAGAGTGTTAGCTGACAAGACGAGGGTTTCAAGATGATGAAGTCCATAAAATGTCCCATTTTCCACGCTGCATATCATCACTGATTGTAAATACAAAGCCAGGAGGGACGGCAAACCCTTAAAGTCTCCTTTACTCAAGCCCCCAAATCCATTCATGTTCATGTTCAAAATGAAGAGTTTACGCAAACTGACTGTGAAGGTATCAAGCATTGTGTAAACTGGGTTTGATTCAATGTTGAGATGTGTCAACTCCTTCAGGTCTTGAAAAGCACATCCTCTGAGTACTGAAATGCGATTTTTTGGGAGCAAGAGTTTTAACAATGATGTCAGATTCAGGAAGTCGAAGCAACCCAACTCTCCGATATCATTGGAGCTTAGATCTAGGACTATAAGTTTGGAGAGGCCTCTGACAGCAACTGGCACTCTGGGTAGAAAGTTGCTATCTAGGTGCAATTCCTCGAGCCGTTTCAAAGGTCTGAGTGATTTCTCAGACAAGTTGGTCATGACATTACCAGACAAAGATAGATCAGTGATTTGAGAGCAAGGCTGAAGCAGAGTGGCGTTTAAAGTGTAGATGTCGTTAAAGGTCAAATCAAGCCTTGTTAGAGAAGGCATCTGGCAGACAAACTTGATCAGACCAATATTTAACCATTCTTTGATGTAAGAAAGCCAGATGTACTCTACAGCAAAGCCACTCTGAAAAATCTTTCTGTACATGTCAAAGCTTACTTCAGTTCCACTTAAATACAAACTCTTCAAGCTCCTGACAAAGTTCTTTTCCTTTACATCCCACTCAAAGCCGGGCGAGCATTTGGACAAATCAAGAAACTCAAGATAGGGGAAAATGTCTTTCGTAATGCTGAACTTTCTCAGTGGATTCCCATTAAACCAAAGGGTTTTAAGGCTGGATTTGTTGAACGGCAGGTCATCAGTCTCAAACGAGGTGAACCTGTTCATTCCCGCTACTAGCTCCTCTAAGTTTGGTAGTTGTAAAATAGGCACGATTTCAGTAAGTTGATGGAGCTCGTTATAGCACAGATTTACTTTCTTTAAACTGGTGAGGGGCTGAAAGGCCTTCGGGGAGATGTTTTGGATTTGATTTTTTTCCAGAGACAGATTCTCTAATCTGAACAATCCCTGAAACATGTCCTCTGTTATGGTTGTAAAGGTATTAGAACCCAAGAGAAGCTCTCTTAAATGTACCAAGTCTTCAAAAGCTCTGTCGTCAATGTGTGACATCGAATTATATTCCATATGTAAATAGGTTAGTTTTGATAATCCCCTTAAATCGGTTCTGTTAACTGTTGAAATTTGGTTTGCGTTTAAATCCAGGGAATGTGCATTTTCAGGAATGTCACCAGGAATGGAAGTGAGGTCCCGATCTGCGCATGCAACGAAAATATACGAGACATATTCAGAATACACTACAGCGCAGTTTTTCAGCGAGTAAGCCAGCGAGGGGTTAAAATGAAGCAGGACAGACAGAAGAAAGATGAAGGAAGTGAGGTGGTGTAGCATGTTGATCTTCAGGTTCAGCCCTGCTGAAGAACACTTCTTTGATTTCCTGTAAAGGGAACATGATATTTTAGGAGACAGCTGTTCATCAGAGCTCATATTTGCTGCCCTGTGTGTCGTAACAGTGGAAATTGTGGAATGTACCTTTAAGACATACTGTGTTTCTCAGTTACTAGAGCAACGATGTCTCTACATGGCGGCGTATTTTTATCCTTAAAGTTAGTTTGAGCCGTGTCTGTAACTGAGCTCCTACTTTCCTTTTTGCCTCTCAACTCACAAGTGACGTGAGGGTTCGTGTGGACGATGTTTTGCTCGTGTGTGATAAAATAGTAGCCGTACAACCGGGCTCTGTACGTCAAAATCAAGAAGCATTTAAAAACTTAAGACTCAATTCAAGGTTTCATTCAGGCTCCTCTGTCTACTGTTCTTAAACTAACAAAAAGCCATGCACAACATTTAATCCGACACTGATTAAAGAACCAGATCATCTTTACTCACCGGACTCCTCTGCAGGTTCAGATGTTTGACCATGGACTGCAGGACTCTGTGTCCTTTTGCATTTATTTATTGAGCGAGTGAGAGGTTGATAATCATCTCCTGCTCACACTTAACATTCAGTGAGAACACAGATGCAGAACAGGAACGTAAAAGAGGAACAGTCCTGTGGAGCTGCTTCAGTGCAGCGTTATTTTCATGACTTTATCATTCGCATAATGTAGAGAAACAGAACTAAAGCAGCAACACGGAGCGCAGGCTCTGGTACACCCAGACACGTTTTTTATTCACAGGTTATTTGTGTAGTCTCACTTTTTAGCCAGTGAAACCCAAGCTGGGTTGTCAAGCAGCAGACTACGCCGAAACAATTCAGAGCTTTGAGGCTTGGAGGGCAAAAAGAGCTCAGGAAAGTTTCATTTCTTCAAGACGTTGCATGTTTACATCACCTGGCAAGTTCTGCAAAACAGAGATGTCAAGGGAAGCTGCAGGTTTGAGGTACTTAAGCGTTAAAACTTTTGGAGAGACAAGGCGCCTATGGCTGATTGTTTGATTCGAACAAGAGGCTGGTGACCTCGATCCATGCAGGATCGAGGTCAGTTTGATTCCAGCTTGAGGCTCTTTTTCCACAGGTCATTCCCTGCTCTCTATCTCTCCACAGTTTCATACTCTACTGTCCTGTCCCTCCAAAAAGCCCAAAAATAAACCTTAAATAAAAAAGAGTTAGGAAAGACAATCCAGAGAAATTCTATTTGCCAACAACAAAGAGTCAGCTCGGGGTTTGTTTTTTGGGTTCAATGTGGAGGCCATGGCGCCTGTGATAAAGGGTACAGCTTTCTGATGCCCAGTCGCATGGGGAGGGCCCAAGGAGGTCAGAAAAACATGGTCCATCCTAATTTTAAGCAACAATGACCACATTTTATTTTACACCTTAACACTCAGCATTACCTCTTAAAACAACAACATTTGATTTATTGTTGCTTCAGTAAAATGTACCCGGTTTCCCCTTCTTAAAATGATATGAATCTACGTAAGTGGGAGCAAATGTTAGCCAGGAGGCTAGTGCTAACACTACTGATCCAATGTGCATACGTTGATCATATCCAGGGAGGGCCCATTCTCTCGGTCTTTTAGGGGTCACGCCATTTCTGTGGGCGTGTGGAGTCAACGTTTTTTAGGCTCTCTATTTCAACGGACAGTCACTGGATCTGACCGCTATCTAAGAACATCCAGAGACTATTCACCCACATCGGTTCAGTATGTAGGTCAGAGCGGACGTCAGGAAGGTTGAAATCTTTAAACATGAAACGGGCCTGGCTTTGATCTGGAGTGGTTTTTATGTGCTTTACTCACCCACGTTTTTATTCAGTGGTTTTGTATTAACAACTCTAAACTTGTTTTTAACGATTTTCATCCTGTTCATACCTTTGATGACCTTTTAATAGCTTGTCAGTCGTCTATGAGCCACTCTAACCTGGTAATGGGCCAATGGGCTGTCTTTGAGAAATCTGTGCTTGTGAACACTAGAGGGAGCCAGAGTTCATATAAACACGCTGGTTTGGTTCAAAGGTAATCATGCACTCTGCTGCAGTGCAGTTTGTTAGAAGCCTGCCTCTTAAAGCACGTTTACAGGATCATCTTTGCTCAGATTCTTCAGTTCAGACCAAAAATGTTGCAGCTGCAGATTTCTTTCTCAGAAAATCTCCAAACAAATGACAACAAGGCAACATTTGAAAACCCTGAAGTGAGGAAAGTAATCAGTAATATCTGTAGTGAATGAAATGATACAACGAGCTTACTATACCATCAGACAATAAAGGGGACACATCATGAAATATCCACTTCTTCAGTGTTTTTGAACATGTATTTTAATGCATATGGACCCACATAATGGGAAATAAATCCAGTCCTTTGTTTGTGGTCTGCATAAGTCTTACAACTGGTGCTTAAATTAAGGTTATACTTTGACCAAAGCACAGCACAGATGTTAAATTTAGAGCACAGGGGGCTGTTTGAAAAGGTGGAACAGGGGTTTAACATGTCCTCTTTAAGGAAACATGCTATGTTGAAGTGCTGGCTTCTCTGACAACAATGCAGCAGCCAGTATGTCCTCCTTCTAACTTTAGATTCTGGTCCTGAATGGTCTGGGCCCGGATCCGAGCACGCTTGACCTCAAAATCCGATTAATCTGATCAGTGTGAACACAAACGTACCATACTCATACTGTACTCAGGTACTGTGCCCAGGTCCACTTGAAGAGATGGTCTCAAGCACGAGCCATGTGTACTCAATTACGGTTTGTGGGAGATGTGAACGCACCCGTACTCAAACAAGGAAGTGGACCGCTTTATGACGTCCTTCTAAACAGCTCCTAAAGCTACAAAATGTGTTGTATCCACTCAGCACGGGCCCGTCTCATCCTCTGAGCTGCACGTCATTGTTGGCGTCTCAGAAATAACAAAAACATCCAGAGTTAGCAGGATGAAGTCCACGAGTGGTTGCCATGGTTACTTCTTCTTCTTTCTGCTGCTTGCTGGATTTGCAAACCAACTATGTGCATATACTGCCCCCTGCTGTATCTGACTGTGTACACACTGAAGTGTACTCCAGTACAGGACCAATATAACTCATGTGAGCGCAGACCAGCAGGGGAGAGAGGAGAGGGGGGGACCCTTAATCTCAGAACAGAATTATTTTTAGATAATTTCAAACTGTGTTTCTCATAAATATTCTCAGAGGTTTACCATGATTGCAAAATATTTGACAAATATTAGTTTAGATTCTACCTTTGTTAGTACGAGAAGAGCCCTGGTGAAACCTGAAATCTGTTTGGACGCCAACAGCGATCAAGATAAAACTTAAAAAATCCTTTTTGTGGGCGACTTGTTGGTTAAACACAGACATGCTCCACAGAACTCAACCAGCACTCAGGGAGTTAATACCCTAATTTTCATTTTGAGGTTGAGGATTAAGGGATTACTTCCCCTGGTGGTTAAATGCAGGGGGAGAAATAAAAAATGATAATACATTTTTCATGGGCATTAAATTCATTATTCAGCTTATGATTTAGAAAACCAGCAGCTTCAAGAAATCAAACGTTTCCTCTCTCTCCGTCTCATTTTTCTCTTCAGCCTCTTCCTTTTCCAAATCCTAATTAAAGCAGAGATTTCACCTTTAATCCCTCATGTGGGATAATACTGCAGCATCATGCAGTAATGACAAAACATGGTCATCTCTGTATTCACTGGGGGGGGGGGGGGGGGGGGGGAGCACATGAAGTAGTGTTGTAGTACTTCAAGGTCTCGGTCTCGACTAGGCTGTAATCACTGTGATTCGATTCAGTGGTAGTTTGATTCCCCACCCACATCCCCGGTTACGGTCACAACCTTCCCTATGTTACGGTCTAAGTGACTGACACGCCCCTGCACACAACCGGGACCTGGACGGAGACGACAGGAGATAAGCCACCTGCAAATCTTAAATGTTGACAAACCCACTCATCTCATGTTCATTGTGATGCTTTTAAAATGAAAGTGCAGAGACTTTGTTTGTTGCTGTCACATTTATTTAAAAGCAAACTTTAATTAAAAAGAGCACTCTTTTATTATGTTCGATCTCATGATGGTTTTCGTCTGATATGTATGGTCCCGGTCTTGTCTTGGTCCGGCTCCCTTAAAGGCAGTATGTGTAACCGATCCAGTAGATGTCGCCCTTGAGCTCCAGCATGAGACCAAAACAAACCTCTGTTTGGCCACGCCTCCTTCATACTGAAGCCTCCGCTCCCCTCCAGTGACACACCTCCAACCCCTCTCCACTCGTGTTTGCACGAAGGAATTAGGACTCACCTTAACTAAGCGCGAGCAAAGGACAAAATTGTCCTTGTGTTGAACTGCATTGTTGTGTTAGCATGCTAATGTTAGCGCTCTTTAGTTAGCTCGTAGCTTCACGTTGCATGTAAACTGACACAGAATGAGCGTGATCTAAAAACTCATCCAAATAATCAGTGAGTATGTTCTTCTTCTTCTCTCTAGTTCTTGACTAAAACAGCTTTTATACACAAGGGGAGGAGCCGGCCGTCCCGTCCATGTAAACACGGCTCTGACAACAACACAGCCAGCGGGACTCGAGCTTCTCACTCATTGTAGACAGTCATGACTCAGAGACACATTTACACAGGAGAGACTGGAGTTATGATTTATTGATGTGGAACATGTCGCACATTCTGTTTTATTGTCTCCGACTTGTCTCAGTCTCAGAGCACTTTGGTATCAGGCGTGTCGTGGTCTTGACTGTCATGAAGTGATTTCACAGGTTAAGCCGGTCTGTTACAGACATTAGCTCATGTCCAATGGTTGTAATAATAAATATGTTGTTTAATTACAAAGTTTGTAAGTTTATCTTCAGTCTGGAAGCTGTTTAATGTCTGAAGTGAATCTGAGTAAATAAGGGTCACTGCGGAGCCAGAGGCTGTTAATAACAGAAGAGAATCTGGAGGGGAAAGTTCAAATACAATATTCAAACATTCAACTCAAACATCTCCTTGAAAGGGATGCTGAGGGAGTGTGCTGACTCGTCTGGTTTTACTTTGATTAAAGTTTATGTGTATGTGTATGTGTGTGTGTGTGTGTGTGTGTGTGTGTGTGTGTGTGTGTGTGTGTGTGTGTGTGTGTGCGTGCGTGCGCGTGTGTGTGTGTGTCTTACCTTATCTAACACCTGTGTAAATGCATGAGGTCTGTGAAGCGACGCAGACGCCCGAGGGCGAAGCATTTTAATGAAGCAGATGAAATTCTGAGAAAACCTGAGCAGGTTACTGATCAGGACCAGATGGGAGGAAGAAGGTGAGAGAGAGAGGAGGAGGAGGATGGAGAGAGAGGAGGTCACAGATTTCGACTGTCTTACAGTTATATCCACACTTTCCCATAATGCACTGCTTTGAGAGGCAGTTTTTTGCACAGGAAGTTAGGCCGTCTAATACAGACCTGTCTTCACGACTCGGTTGCTTTTACATTTCTCTGTGAAACTGTTTTGTAACTGCGATGAAAGCATATTCTGTATAAAACATGGACGTAGTCTCCGTGACGTCACACTTTGGTTTCTTAAGCCGACTTCTGAAGCCCAATGATGGCAATCGCCATTTTGGAAATGCAGTTTCAAGCTAACTTTCTGCCATCCAGCAAACAGGCAAAAACATGGCACTGACAGACTGTAACACTACGTATACATGTGAGGTTATAGATGAGGATCAGCAGAACGGGTCGACTTTAAAGCTTTTAGATTCTTAATTCAAAATTAGCATCCTAGTTAATATCACAGCTTCCATGACTCATGAATGCACAATGCTAATGAAGCTAGCTTTAGTTTTGCTTTTGAGATGGCATCAACTACAGTGCCGAACTAATGGTTTCAAAATGGTGGTCAAACAGCCAATGGGTGACATCGCTCTGGCTCTGTCCACTTCTTTCAGTGTCCCAACAGCACGCAACACGAGCGAGCGTCAACGACAAAATCAGCCTGATTCTATTGTTTCCTATTTGAGTGTCCTGACTGCCTGCCAGCGAAGTGGCGCCCCGTTTCTATTTTCCTAACTGTCGCTTGCAGAAACAGACGGAGAACGAGGAAGGTGGGGGCTCTACAAGGCTCTGAAACTCGCTTTTCTCACTCAGCAGAGCCCGATGGCTTATCTTACAAAGTGGAGATAGTGGTGCATATATAATATCCACATCCGTGATTGAATTGTTGAGCTTTGATTTGTGTCGGAGAAAAACATTTTATAGACGAGCCTCTTAGTGATTTGAGTCAGCTGCTCTTCAATACAAAGCACCACTAATCAGTTTGTCCACCTTCAAAATAAAAGCACTGGATACTGGAAATGAAAATGGAAAGAATGAAATATTTAACGGATGCAGTGTGGACAGTAATGCTGATATGAACACGGAGTTAAACTGTCTACTGTTCACAGGATACCAACTCATCGTTTGAGTTTTACTTTACGTTATCCTTTTACTCCACAACATAAATCAACAATGAACACATATATGGTAAGGTAAAGATAAGACTTTAAGATCATGTCTCGATATTAAGAGTCTGCACCATCTTATTTAGATTTGTTAAAATAATAATTATTCAGAGATTTAAATTCTCCTCGTCACGCCGGAGTGAGCTGAGATCAGACGGTGTCGAGGATCAGAGGAGGGTTTGCGTCTTTGATAAAAGTCTGTTTCATCACTTTGCTCCAAACACCCTGAAGCTGTTCTTCATTTATTGATGAGGCAGCTGATCAATACGTCTTGTAGAGACAAACGATGACAGCGCTGCTTGGAAGTGTTCACTGATTCATAAAGGACTCGCTCTGCGGGGAGCTCCAGTCCCACAGCTCCTGATTAATTGATCAAATGTCTGTAATCAATAGAGCGTGATCCCTCAGGTGGAACTCTGCTGGAATGAGGAGAAAAAGAAACATTCGAGTTTTGGTAGATTTACATTATCGACACTGAGCCCACAGCCACCTCCCCAATAAAACACAGAGAGGACCCCGATGTGTGATGGGGCTCAAATCTCACAAGACGTTAACATTGTGTTACCATCAATATCAATCAGTCTTTATTGTAAAGCACCAACTCATAACAAACTTCACACACAAAGGCTCTCACACACCCGTCCGCCCACATATCCCACCCGTAAAGCCACAGCACCCACACAAAACAATCAGAGGTAGAGACACATAGTTACATAATGTGCAATCAAGAAAACAAAGATATATTATTAAAGGGGCAAGAGGACATTACCATTAGAAGCAGCAGCATGATTTCTTAAAAAGGTGAAGTGAGTTTATTGTTCTTATGTTTACAGATTGTTCCAGTCAGACGGAGCTTTATACTGAAATGCCCGACGATTTCTTTGTTGGTTTTGGGGACAAGAAAAAAAGGCTGCTGAGTATGTCTTAAAGAATAAGAGGAATTGTATGGTCTTAAATATTGTTTTAAATAAAAGGGAAAATTGGAGTGGATACATTTGAAGATAAATTGGAGCCAGTGGTAATGTCTCCTTGAATTCAGGGGTAACCAGTTCAAGGTTTCGTACAAGGAGCAGTGATAAGTTCGATAGGGACACCTTATTATTCATAAACCCAATTGCACACAACAAATACACAGCTCACACCACGGCATCTTTCATAATTTCAGCGTGTAATTGAAGTTACTCTATCAGCTGTTACTGGCTGACGTCACTTCAAGGGTCATATCAGCCGTCATCATGGCGGTACAAATGCAGAGAGACAAAAAAGTCCCCATGGTGTGTAGCTGTCAGGGAACTTTCTAGTGGATTAAGTATTTGCTTGATAGAGTGATCCTATATCACATTTTACATGCCTGAAATTAATATTTAATCTTTGATATAAAGAATAGTGCTTTCTGTCTTAACAAGGAAAGAACACATTGAAAGTTACATTTAGATATCACCATCTTAAAGGAGCAATGATAAAGTGAGCTTACTCTATGATCAGACATTAAGGAAACATGCTATGTTGAAGTGCTGGCTTCTCTGACAACAATGCAGCAGCCAGTATGTCCTCCTTCTAACTTTAGATTCTGGTCCTGATTGGTCTGGATTTGTTTGGACCAGAGAAGGTAGGCGGTTTTAAGGCACCCCCACACGGCCGTTTTGGACGCCCCTCGGTTTGCCAGATATGAGAGCAGTTATCAGGTCAAACCAACAGGTGTTGCAGCGATGGAAGCGGGCAAGAGAACTGGTTCAGATAGAAGTGATTGTACCCGACCTAAAAAGCCTCTGCATGTTTCTAATAAGCTCCACGAGCAGAAACGTGCTCAAACTAGGATAAATACTGGAGATGCTTTTGAAAAATGAAGAGAGGTTAGAACACAGAAAGGTTTACAGACCGATGCAGAGCTGGATAAACACTGAAGCTTCAGTGTCCACCACATGGTGACCTGCGAGAGCATCCACTCTAGAGAGGAGGGGGGGGGAGACAGCTCTCTGTGATGTTTTTAATTAAGACTGCAGTACCCATTTTAAACACTAGGGGTCAGCGTTACATTTAACTTCATAAACCATCACATTTTCTAAACATTATTGAGTGAAGTTAGTTTTTTTGACTCTAAATGACTGCATTGCCTTGCTAATTCTGTTAGCATGTTTATGGAGATGTCCATGAAGTGTTAGCATCTAGCTTACAAACTAAAATGTCCATCGCTGACAAATAGCAGCCCCCGTCTCCCACAAAGAATAATGCACCAGACAACACAGTAAACATGATTCACAGTTTATACTGATCTGACATCATCACTGCCTAAAGCCTGTTCAGCTGCTTTACAGTTACATTCATTTCTTCAACACTGGATTCTTTATTCTAAAACTTTCCCCTCAGCGATATTGACTTGTAATGTTTTAAATATATTGGGCAGGAAATCTGAACCATTATTCATGAAAGGCTGCAGACATCAGAAGATTCTTCGGATATTGCACTTCAGATTCTGTCCTCAGATTTTCCTGCAGAAGACGACAAACAGATGAAAATTAAAAATGTGTAACAGAAACAGATGTTTGCTGTTGTTGATGCATTTTCCTCTCAGCTAACATTGATGGTTTCACAGTTTACAGACATAGTGGGGGTTCACGAGTACCAGGATCTACGCAGGTGTACGAGTACTTCAAGTATTTTCGGGTCCCAGGACACGGGTTGGAGAAGATTAGGTTCGAGGCTCGGACTGAACAAACGTGTTTACCGTCACATCTGCAGAGAGAAAGTACGAGATGTGAAAGAAACTATTTCATGTATGCTTTACTGTGGGACAACTTTTGTATCTGTTCATGTTTATCAAGCAATGATTTCCAAAGGAGGAAACAACCTTGACATGACTTCTCTCACCTGTCTGCCATCACCTGCAGAGTGTTGGGGAGTCTACAGGTGGTGCTGGGCGGCTGACTGCGGGGGGCGCGGTACCTGCACACCCTCTTACTGGTCCTGCCATAGTTAGCCATCAGCACTTTGATCACCTGAGACCCTGAGGACGGACAACAACAACAACAAATGAATACGATGAATTCAACATCAGAACAAGTTTATTAAGGATTCATTAAAACCCACCACAGTGAAGGGTTGCTCTCCTTTTCTGACACACGTAATGGATTCCTGAAACAAGAAAACAAATTCATTACTTTAGATATTTACAATCCTACATCCAAATAACAAGCAGACACACACACACACACACACACACACACACACACACACACACACAAACATAAAAATGCACGTACTCCCGGCCTCACAGGTGTACGTGGTCTCCATCCAAACACACCTGGTCAGGCAGGGTTTGGCTGAATGACATGAAGCCATCGGGACCCAACACCTGTGATGACCGTTACACCTGACAGAAGGAGAGACAGATAACAGGGTTAAAGACCATTTCCAAACCAGTTCAACAATCCATCCATTATCTTTACTGCTTGTCCTGTTCAGGGTTGCGGGGGGGGGGGGGGGTTGCATGGGGCCAATGCCGATGCAGCATAGGGCGAGAGGCGGGGTTACACCCTGGACTGTTTGCCAGTCAAATAAAAACACAAAGTAAAGGACCGTGTAAAACCACTCAACAACTGGAGCCTCTTTAGTCAATGTTTGTGTTTCCACATCACACGCTGCGGTCCGTCTCTGGTGCCAGCAGCGCCACTACACTCTGCTCCGTTCCAAAAATGTGCTGCAGAATCTATTTTTGACTGAGCTCGCTGCAAGCACACGTCAAGCTGATCAGGGTAGATCGAGCCGGACAGGATGACTGAGAACCACAAACATCCTGCATGAGGCCTCATGTCAGGTGACTGACGTCTTGCCTTGCAGACTAGAATAAGTGCTCATAAGTCTTAAATTCTCCAAAACAGAAGTTAAGAGCGGAACTAAACTTAAACCAGAGACATAAAGAGGCATGCAGGTTTGATTAATCTGGTGGAGTTTGTTTTACCTCCTCTGTACTAAGTTGAGGACGGGTGTCGGCGAGCAGAGCGGAGCCTCCAGACGCTCAGGTGGAACGCCATCAACACAAACCTCCGCCTCCCTGTGACTCACCTCCACGTTCCTAACTAGGATCAGACCGCCGTCTAAACAAACACAAAAAACAAGAGAAGAAGAAGAAGAGAGGAGACGGATCTGTTTCATACGAGGATAAAGAACAGTGTTTAGACTTCATCAACTTCTCTGAATACTCCGTCTGCCACTAGAGGCGAGACGGGATAAAGCTGATACTGGAGTTGTGGTTTCTTTTATAGAATTTAAATAAGAGATGGGGCACGTTGTTCATAAAAGTCCAACCGCCTTACAAAGTAAGAGAAAGACGAAAATACAAAAAACAACCACAGAGCTCCAAAATGTCTAGAAAGTGGAGACGCACAACGAACGGCCACGGACAAATAAAAACACGTAATCACAAAACCGCCACGAAGAGACTCAAAACCGCCACGAAGAGACTCAAAACTGCCACGAAGAGACTCAAAACCGCCACGAAGAGACTCAAAACTGCCACGAAGAGACTCAAAACCGCCACGAAGAGACTCAAAACCGCCACGAAGAGACTCAAAACTGCCACGAAGAGACTCAAAACTGCCACGAAGAGACTCAAAACTGCCACGAAGAGACTCAAAACTGCCACGAAGAGACTCAAAACTGCCACGAAGAGACTCAAAACCGCCACGAAGAGACTCAAAACTGCCACGAAGAGACTCAAAACTGCCACGAAGAGACTCAAAACTGCCACGAAGAGACTCAAAACCGCCACGAAGAGACTCAAAACTGCCACGAAGAGACTCAAAACTGCCACGAAGAGACACAAAACCGCCACGAAGAGACTCAAAACCGCCACGAAGACTCAAAACCGCCACGAAGACCCACAAAACCGTCGAAGACGCAAAAAAAACACAGAGAGACTAAAAAAAGATATCAAACACCCAAAAAAGACACACAGGGTGACCATCGAGACCCCCAAAAAACTAAATAAAACACTAAACAACCAGAAAGACATGAGAGACAACCATCATAGACCCACAAAACCATTACAAAGACCCACCGGAGAACCACAGAGACTCAAAAAGTCCGAAACTGACCCCTTTAAGCAAATAAAGCTGTTTTCTTTGCACTGTTAAGCTTTCAGATCTAAACAGACTGAATCAGTTATTACTGAGTGTTGAATTCTGGTGGTTTAAACATGTGGAAAGTGTTAATAGGTGTCTCACAGCAGTTCAGCCTCTGTGCCGGGTCCTGAAGGTCACAGGTCAAAGCCTTCTCTGAAATACACAGCAGGGGGTCACACATGACGGTTAGATCATCACGTTCAGTTTGAGAAACAAAGAGGAAGTAAGAGAGGACACAAAATGAAGGAGTGAAGAAGAAGAAGTCTGTTGTTGTTCGTTTCAAAGTAAACATGAGGAGTCACCTGAGGCTGAGGGAGAGTATTTACCTTGTGTGGTCATCGTGCTGCAGCAGAGCACTGTGAGTACTGTAAACACACGCACACACACACGCACACACACACACACACACACACACACACACACACACACACACACACACACACACACACACACACACACACACACACACACACACACACACACACACACACACAAAAATCTGCATGAACCAGGGGGAAACACGGGACGATCCGTCATGTTAACATGAGTTGAATCCATATCGGCCCACACGCCTCACAGCGAGGATGTTTGACTGCAGATTTGATCAACGTGCTGATTTAAAATGGACCCTCTGTCTTTTAATCCTGTGACACACATTCAGTATGACTCGGCTCACTGCTTCCATCTTCTATTGACTGCAGCTTCATCAACTCTGAAATGTTTTCTCTCCGGTCCGCTACAATAAATAATCCTGTCCACACGTGCTCTCCTCCAGCCCCACAATGACCCCGAACAGGGAAGCGTTAAAGATAACTGGATGGATGGATTGATGGGATGAACAGAGAAGTCAAATACTGAGGGTCTCTGCAGTCTTAAAAAAAGTTCTTATAATTGCGCCGATTCCCAGGATGACAACACAATTTAAAACACAAATGCTTCTTTCAGAGCGTACACACGGACATGTTTGTGTCAAGTCATAACATCACTGTTGTAAAGGTGGATAACCCTCTTCAAGCTCTTCACTCTCAGTGCAGCTTGGTGGCTGGTGAAGTTGTGTGGGAACACTACCCTGCTTCTTGAACACAGATAAACACATGAAGATAGAAAACGTCAAAATAAAGAACAGGTTGATACTCACAGAAAACAGTGCTGATTCTCTGAACAAACTTCATGCTGATGGAGAAACGACTGAACATGACCGAGGGAAATCAAGTCAGATACTCCGCTTGAATGAAAGCATCTAACACATGTGTCTGTAAAGTCAAAGAGAAAGTGTGCAAGAGGAAGAACCTGGGAAACATGATGTATGCTTATGTGTGTGTGTGTGTGTGTGTGTGTGTGTGTGTACATGTTGTCTCAGTAAACCCTCAGGATGTTGTAACGACACACAACACATCCTGCTCTGAGTCCCGTCCGTGTGTGTGGAAGGATTCCAGCGTTAACTGAGTCTCTGCGGAGGAGATTTAAATATTTGACATTATTAATATTAGAGCAGTGAAACGTGGTGTGGAGTTCAGGCTCACAGCTCTGATCAGGTCATTTAGTGGGTTTGAGTTGTTTTAGAGACTTTCTCACTTCAGTGTGATTAACAGCATGTTTGCCGATCCGCCCGTCCACCATCTGTCAGCCTTCATATGATGACTCACATGCAGATTATGGAAATGCAGGCTAATATTAGATTTCCATACGACCGTTAGCAGAGCGAGGAGACGATCACAAGCAGCACAGCTTTTGAATGTTTTACTCCTCTTCTTCTTTCTCTGCCTCGCATGTTTGAAATTCCATTATTTCGCTTTTGAAAATAAAAATAGGGTTTTATTTTGAATGTTTGTCTTAAGGTGAGGGTACTTTTCCTGCTGCGTGCTTTTACTTTGAAATACAGTAAGGCTCTTCCTGTAACTTGAAGGTTAGGACAGGAAGCCCAGAAACAGGAAGTGGTTAGGGATCCCAAAGTGAGGTCAAACAGCTCAAAGGAACGGCAACAAAGGTCAATGTGTGATGTCATCAGGTGGATATGACTTTGAATATGTGCACTAAAGTAAAAAAGTCCCAAACAAAAGCAGGTTGGATCAAGGATGACATTTTTATTTCTTTACAAAACAAGAGTGCAGACTCAAAAAAAGAGCTCAGACAAGAAGGCAGGAAGGAAAGTCTACACTTCATTTTGGACACGACAACTTTCAAGCACTTATAAAATATAGAGGATACTTCAGAAAGGTCTAAGACGTCCTCCTTCATCTGATTTAATAACATTATTGAATGTTGTGATTGTGCACACGTGTATTTAAAGATGTGATAATCACAGAGCACATTGAGTTACTGCAGGACAGGAGAGCACCTCACCACATTTACTCACTATCACTTATAGAAAACTATATTTATATCTGGATTAGGACTTTTTATTTGAAATCCCAGAGCAGCCATACAGAACAAAAGCACAATAAGACTCAACTACATCCCTACAGACTCCAGATGATCCCTGTATCTGACCTTTGAACTCGTAAAACTTCACATTAGCCAACAAAATATCTAAAATAATGTGATCATCTGAAGGTTTAACACTACTATGATCAATAAATAAAGTCCTGCGTGTCTCACAATGCTCTGTCATGGGCTGAAACAAGCGGAGTTCACTTTCGCTTTCATTCACAACCTGTCTGAGTCAGTTTGACCGAGTTACTAGTGACGTTGATGCTCAGGCTGAATTCCTATTGGCTGAGACAGAGGTTGACGTCACTTCACCCTCAGAGCTCGAGCTGGAAACACGCAGAGAAGAGATAAGTTTATCAAAAACAGAAAGGTTGTAAGTTGGACAAAGCTGAAGACTTCACAGGTCACAATGAAGACTCTGATGTTTGTGGCTCTCGCGGGATTTGTCCTCCACGACACGACGGCAGGTGAGTTCAGATTGATTGAAGACGATTTAATGGAAAGAGGGAAATGTTGCATGTGTTTAGAAAGTGTTGGTAGAAATGAAAGCTTCATTTGATGTTTGTTCTCAGGACTGAAGCAGCTTGTTGAAAGAAGTGAAAAGTGAACATTGAATTTGACGTTAGTAAATCCTGTTTGTTCACGTCCTCTGATACTTACAAGAAAAGTGTTGTTGTGAGAAAGGCTCTAAAAAGTGTCTGCTAGTTCTCTTTTCCAAAAGACAAGCCGAGAAATGATGAAGGCCCAGTTCATATGAACAGGAGCATGAATGCTAAAATAGCAGCAGAACTACAGTGAACACAGCAGATAGACTCTGATTCAGAAAGAACAAGAGTTTCAGCTCTAAAACCATTAACAGAGCATTTACATTGAGTCTTTAAGTCGTTCATGACACTTTCATGTTATACATATATTATTATTGTTTCAATGAATGTGCTCTAAATACTTGTGTCACTGTTCTGTGGTGTTCTGTGCTGATGTTGGCCGATAAGTGACAGAAACAGTGAAGCAGCTTGAACATCATTTAGAAACAGAGTCTGCAGTACAGAGTTTGTCCACCAGAGGGTAGTCACGAGTTTATTCTCAAACTGAAGGAGAGGGGTGTGGCTGCAGCCTGGAGACCTCTCGTCTCGTGCTCGGGTATTTCCAATGAAACGTAGTTAGGCTCAAAAATATGAAATGTGGAGTTATCTTGAAAACGGTCAGCGAGTCAGTTTCTGACAAACACATTTGAATGAGTTAAGAAAAGTCATTTTCAGGAAACCAGAGATTTTATAAATAAAGGGTTAGGGTTAGCCCTAAGTCCACAGTTTAGAAAAATAAAGCAAACAGGATATTTAAAGGTACAGTATGTATGACTTGGTTGCTAATGTTTACATTAAAATATCTATCTTCAATTAAAAATGGACTAAACCCATGTTATATATATTTTTTAGTTGAGTACTTACATCAACTCAAATATTTCCAAAAGTTATCAAAGTCAGAGAAATCTGTAATTTTATAGTTGTAATGTGCTGTCGCGGCTTCTTTTCCATAAACCTTAGCCGCTGTCTATTGTCGGGGGTTTGCTGCAGTATATCCGACGTAACGCTGGATCATTAATAGAATTTATTCTTCATTCCGCCGCGTACAAAACATAAATGATCAACATAAAACTGTCCAAAAGTACGAACAAAGGAGTGCGGTCAAAAAAACATTTCCACTCCCCCGTCTCATCATGCTCACCTGTCCACCTGTTCCTCTGTCCTATATAGACATGTCGCTCATTTCCGGTGATTCAAAAATAGGTACTATAATCTTAATTAACTCTAAAAGGTAGCAGGGGAAGACCTTAATTAATTATTTTAAATATGTAAATGTTTCAAAGCAAATAATTATCTATATCCTATACAACCGAAATTCATGAAATAATATTCTAAGAAAGCAGGAAAACGGCTCCAACATGTGCCGTGTCTTGTAGGCGGCTGCCATGATGAGTCACCATGATAGACAGGAAATGTTGATCGTTGTCAAGGAAACACCGGATGTTACGTCAAAGACCGCTGCATGAGCTAGCGCTAGCTGCTACTGAAAGCTGCCGTTCTGTCGCTGTATGTGCTTCTGTGATAAAAAATGTCATGTAAAATATACTCGGATACATCGTCAGTACACATATCGTCTTTCTCAGGTCGGTTTCACCCGTTCGACTTTACTACGTTTAACACAGAGTTTGTTTTCACCGGGGGGGAGGGGCGAGGGGAGCAGAGAGAATCACTCCCATGATTCCCCGCGAGCCTCAATGTCATCTTGTTATTGTTTTGATTGAGAGCCCCCTGGTGGTGGATTTGCCATACTGTGCGTTTAAGATGATGTTAGTGATCTTTATGTCATTTACAAATTGAACACATTATTATTTGAACACATGTTTAGCTGTAGTGAGCTCTCATTACTTCAATGTGTCCACAATAGTCACGTCATCAGTCATCACATTTATATCATAGTTTCATTAATCCCAGAATCCATCATTCTCTCAGTTTCACAGAGTCTCAGTGGAGACGTTCAGTCGTACGGATCAACTGTGAGCTGATGCACTAAAAGTTAATTTTTGTTCAATGATGCAAAAAGTTTCAGATTAAACTGATGAAAACATTTTGTCCTTACAGTGATGCACTCTATGAAGAATTTCCTCACGGCGTCTTCTGAAGTCCCAAACTTCCCAGGGTTTGTGGTTGTTGGGATGGTTGATGATATTCAGATAGATTACTACGACAGTAACACCAAGAGATTAGAACTCAAACAGGACTGGATGAAGAAAGTCACAGAAGATGATCCTCAGTACTGGAAGAGGGAGACTGAGAATCGAAAGCGTGTCCAGGAGTGGTTCAAAGCCAACCTTGAAACTTTAAAGCAGCGCTTCAACCAAACTGGAGGTTTGTTTATGATTCAATTTCTACTGAAAAACGAAAGTTTATAATTTGATCCTGTATTTCAGTGAACAGATGTTAGCACACACACACAGATGAATTGAGATGAAGGTGATGACGGTGTGTCTGTGTCAGAATAAACTCTTTCAATGAAGGACTTTCTGCTCAGTGTCGCTCACACTAAAGAAGTCATTTCAAGATTTCATCTCAGCCTCTGAGAAGTTGTGATGGACTCGTTTGACTTTTTATTGACATTGAACACATTCCAACATTTCTTGATGAATTTAAAAAAAGCCGTTACATCATCAATAATAAGAAGAAGAATGAGTTAACGCTCTAAATATGTGGTATGAAACATATTGGATTGTATGAAGTGGAGCGTACTGATGTTCAGGTTCCATCCCAGATTCTACATGTGAATTATAAATCTAGATGAAATGAGATGAATGAAACTTGAACAGTGTTTGTATGCCATGATTCAGTCATCAGGCTGAAACGTTCAGTCCATTCATTGATGAGATGATCCACAGAAAATTGTCACAACCCAGGCTCAGTGAGCAGGACAAACAGGGAGACCACACAGTTTTTAAGTTAATTAAATTAGTAATTTATTGAACACTAAGGCTAATCATCCAAATCAAAGAATGTGTAGTCTGTAATTCAGTGGTGGTTGCAATGTTGAATGTGTGAAGTGTTGACCAGAGAGTGAGAGCCAGCTTAAATACTCTGGCCCAGCCTGCCCAGGTGCATGATATCAAATCAACTGGCTCCACCCATTTCTGCCTGAAGGCTACCTGAGTGAGGAGAGATACAATGCAGCAGGAAGAGCACTGACACAGTCAGGGGTCGTCACACCCTCCCCCTAAAGAACTGGGTCCCACCCAGTATCCATAAACAAATTATCCATCCATCCATCCATCTTCTTTCCGCTTATCCGGGGTCGGGTCGCGGGGGCAGCAGCCTAAGTAGGGAAACCCAGACTTCCCTCTCCCCAGCCACTTCGTCCAGCTCTTCCCGGGGGATCCTGAGGCGTTCCCAGGCCAGCGGAGACACATAGTCTCTCCAGCGTGTCCTGGGTCTTCCTCGGGGTCTCCTACCGGTGGGACGTGCCCTGAACACCTCACCCGGGAGGTGTCCGGGAGGCATCCTAACTAGATGCCCGAGCCACCTCATCTGGCTCTTCTCAACGCGGAGGAGCAGCGGGTCTACTCCGAGCTCCTCCCGGATGACCGAGCTTCTCACCCTATCTCTAAGGGAGAGCCCAGCCACCCTACGGAGGAAGCTCATTTCGGCCGCTTGTACCCGCGATCTCGTTCTTTCGGTCACTACCCAAAGCTCATGACCATAGGTGAGGGTAGGAACGAAGATCGACTGGTAAATCGAGAGCTTCGCCTTTCGGCTCAGCTCCCTCTTCACCACGACGGATCTGTGCAGAGTCCGCATTACTGCAGACGCCGCACCGATCCGCCTGTCGATCTCCCGCTCCATCCTTCCCTCACTCGTGAACAAGATCCCGAGGTACTTGAACTCCTCCACTTGGGGCAGGATCTCATCCCCGACCCGGAGGGTGCACTCCACCCTTTTCCGGCTGAGGACCATGGACTCGGATTTGGAGGTGCTGATTCTCATCCCGGCCGCTTCACACTCGGAGGCGAACCGATCCAGTGAGAGTTGGAGGTCACGGTCTGATGAAGCCAACAGGACCACATCATCTGCAAAAAGCAGTGACCCAATCCTGAGGTCACCAAACTGGAACCCCTCAACGCCCTGGCTGCGCCTAGAAATCCTCTCCATAAAAATTATGAACAGGATCGGTGACAAAGGGCAGCCCTGGCGGAGTCCAACCCCCACCGGAAACTAGTCCGACTTACTACCAGCTATGCGGACCAAGCTCTGACACCGGTCATACAGGGAACGGACGGCCTGTATCAGGGGGTCCGATACCCCGTAATCCCGGAGAACCCCCCACAGGACCCCCCGAGGGACACGGTCGAATGCCTTTTCCAAGTCCACAAAGCACATGTGGACTGGTTGGGCAAACTCCCATGCACCCTCAAGGATCCTGCAGAGGGTGTAGAGCTGGTCCACAGTTCCACGACCCGGACGAAAACCACATTACTCCTCCTGAATCCGAGGTTCGACTATCCGACGAACCCTCCTCTCCAGTACCCCCGAATAGACCTTACCAGGAAGGCTGAGTAGTGTGATCCCCCTATAGTTGGAACACACCCTCCGGTCCCCCTTCTTAAAAAGAGGGACCACCACCCCAGTTTGCCAATCCAGAGGCACTGCCCCCGATGTCCACGCGATGTTGCAGAGTCGTGTCAACCATGACAGCCCCACAACATCCAGGGCCTTGAGGAACTCCGGGCGGATGTCATCCACCCCCGGGGCCTTCCCACCGAGGAGCTTCTTGACCACCTCGGCGACCTCAGCCCCAGAGATAGGAGAGCCCACACCCGGGTCCCCGGGTGTGGACAATCTGTGACGAGCACAGAAGTCCAATAACAGAACACCGCTCGGGTTCAGATTGGGGGGGCCGTTCCTCCCAATCACACCCTTCCAGGTCTCACTGTCGCTGCCGACGTGAGCGTTGAAGTCCCCCAGCAGAATGATGGAATCCCCAGAGGGAGCACTTTCCAGCACCCCCTCCACGGAGTCCAGAAAGGGTGGATACTCTGAACCAGCTCACACTGCACTCGACCCCTTTGGCCCCTCCTACGGGTGGTGAGCCCACGGGAAGGGGGTCCCACGTTGCCTCTTCGGGCTGTGCCCGGCCGGGCCCCATGGGTGCAGGCCCGGCCACCAGGCGCTCGCCATCGAGGCCCACCCCCAGGACTGGCTCCAGGGGGGGGCCCCGGTGACCCGCGTCCGAGCAAGGGAAACCAAGGACCATATATACTGTTCATCATAAGGGGTTTTTGTGAGCTACGCTTTGTCTGGTCCCACCCCCTGGACCTGTTTGCCTTGGGTGACCCTACCAGGGGCATAAAGCCCCCGACAACAGAGCTCCTGGGGTCATAGGGACACTCAAACCCCTCCACCACGATAAGGTAGTAGCTCAGGGAGGGGTAAACAAATTATATTTTCCAAATTTAATTATCCAAACTTTATTTTACCAAACCCAATAAAACATACTTTCCTAATGTTAGTTTCAGCTTCCCTCTCAGCTGCCTGGATCCAGTCCTAGGAGCACTTTAAGAGTATTGGAAAACAATCAAAAACACAGTATAAGCAAGTCAACCAAATGTACTTTTAGAGATCAGCCTGAATTAGGCATCTTTTTAACACCAGTGGTCAATGCTCTATTGACAAGACTATCAACGATCATACAAAATCAGAGGGACAACACTGGCACCAACATACATGTCAAAATGGTGTAGTGCCCAACCTGGAACCAAACTTTCTGTCTTGGTGATGAGATCAAACTTGTACAAAGTCAACCTCTGGGGGTAGGAACTGACAAGCCGCTCAAGCCCTAGCTTTCTTGCTTGAACCAACACCACTGCAGTTCCTACCTTTGAATCATTGCCACAAATCTGAAGAACCACATTCACATATTCAAACATTGGAGCACAGACTGGAGATGAAAAATACTTTTCATTAACTCTCAAATCTGGTTCATAACTTTCATGACAAACCCTCAAAGTGGTAACAAGAGTTTCTGATGCCTCATCCTCATCATCAAAAAGTGCTCCCAAATCAGGTGGCAGAACAGCATCAGGCGTATCCTTCTGAGATGTCTGGCAAAAATAATTTATTTCGTCAGGACAAACAGGTGCCACCTCTGGACCCTCTGTAACATGTTTCTGCAAGACAAATTGCATCTGGGTTACAACTTTTAGAGGCTTTTCATCAACAAAGACACATTCCCCAGTAAAATCACATCCCATCCCATCCCACCAACAGGCAGTTGAGGACAAATATCCAAATTAACTTCCCCTTTTACCAATTCTGAACCAAGGTCAGCTCTATGCAAAGATGCAGACACAGCTTTTAATCCAAATCCCATGACAGGAACCAATTCCCCTGAGTCATGCAAAAAGGCAAAACAGGCGTACCAGTGAAACTGTCTCGTGCACCAAAGTCACGCATGGAGCACAGTTCACTGGGGATCAAACTTTCCAAATTGGAACCATCAGCAAATTTACCCTCTTTAATCAAATGCAATTTGTACTTTTCAAGCTCAAGTTTTTTCTTTTTGGTTTCCAATTTCATTCTTTCCAGTTCAAGTTGCATTTCAAGTCTTTGTTGTAGATTAATTTTTTCATGTTCCAGTTGCAGAGATAACAGCTGTTTTTGTTGTTCAAATGTTAAACCTGCATTAACCAAACCAGGTGAAATGCCTGCCCCTATTTTAAGGACTCCAGCATCCAAAAGATTAGCTTTCAGAGGATAGTTACACTCATACACAAACACCATTGTCAAAATCCCAAGTCAAGTCTACCACTGATCAAATACCAAGTTTAGAACCCACTTACCAAACTTACCGGACGAGCCCCCATTTTGTCACAACCCAGGCTCAGTGAGCAGGACAAACAGGGAGACCACACAGTTTTTAAGTTAATTAAATTAGTAATTTATTGAACACTAAGGCTAATCATCCAAATCAAAGAATGTGTAGTCTGTAATTCAGTGGTGGTTGCAATGTTGAATGTGTGAAGTGTTGACCAGAGAGTGAGAGCCAGCTTAAATACTCTGGCCCAGCCTGCCCAGGTGCATGATATCAAATCAACTGGCTCCACCCATTTCTGCCTGAAGGCTACCTGAGTGAGGAGAGATACAATGCAGCAGGAAGAGCACTGACACAGGGTACTTCTCACTTCCCTTAATTGCATCGAGTGTCCTCCACGTTGCCTCCTCCACTTGTGTCTTAGTCCCTCCCACCAGAGATGCATGGAGGAAACGAAGCAGAGGAGAGAGGAACAAAGAATCAGGGTGCATTCGGATTGTCCCTCCTATCTACTTTCACTATCCACTTTACCTTAACCCCGTGAAAACGTCATGGGGTTAAGGAAAGGTGTTAGGAGAATTCATAAAGGACTTAGGGAAAGGCGATCACGTTGTTTTGACAATCCGACCACATTTCCACTAGGCGACGTAATAATGCGACGGCGGCGGAGGTTAGTGACGTGGGTCTGCCGTGGTGAAACTACAATCTTACGAAAATGGACTACTAAAAGCGCATCTAAAAATCTTTCCCCTGTGCCTTCTTACTGGTGAAATAATCCTAATAACCACGAGGTTGGAATTAAAATAAAAGGAATAAAGGCTGCCAGGATACTTCACTTTGATCGTTTTACAACATCAGCATCACGTTCATAGTTCACCTCTGGGGTTAAGATAGTTGAAAGGCATATTATTGCACCTTGGTAACTTACATGATCTGCGTCCCTTTTCTTTTTTTTATTAACAATGTTTTATATTCCAATTTCTCGTGTGAATCAGCATTAACAGCAAAGCATCTCCACTGAACATTATTCACCTTCTTCACCCACACATAATATAAATAAAGAAATAAAATAAATACAAAGGCAGTAACAAATTATAAGTCAAATCAATAAATAAACCAAATGCAGATTGTCTCCTCATTTCTCCTCCAACAGATCGTTAGTTTTCGTGAACGGTCGGATGCGCGAGTCGCTTTAAAAGTTACGGCCGCAAGGAGTTGTGGGTCGTCATTATCTCATCTCCTTTCGTAAAGGATGGTCCAGTGGTTCCTAAAGGAGGTTATAAAGGAAGCATTGACCCACCTTTCCTTAGCTTTTAGAGAATTCGAACGGCTCTTATCATGGCCGCCACTTAAATACTTCCGGGGTTAAGGAAAAAAGGATAGTGAAAGGAGATAGGAGGGACAATTCGAACGCACCCAGAGTTTGAAGAGACATGAGACGTCCTTTCCTCTACAGCGTCACGTGAAGCGACGTCTGTTTGTGATGATGTCATCAGCTGATCACGTTCAGCTGTCAGTCGTCTTTAACAGCTGTTTATGTCCGCACAAACACGCACTGTATTATTTCTAACACACACAGTAACAGAGTTCAGTCTGTGTACTTTACCACATGAAGAACAACCTGCAGGCTGATAAGAACCAAAAGGACAATTTCTACTGACTAAAAGATTTCATACTGAATTGATGAATTTATTATTTGTATTAGTTTGGACTTATGATTGGACGATGAAGTGTGTATTTTATAAACACAGATATTGATGTGAGAATGATTGATGAGGTTGTAAATGATAGAAACTTTGTGAAGGTAAATAAGTGTGAATGTAAAAGGTGTTTGTGAGTGACAGACTCCCTCTGCATCAGACTCTCATCATCATCACACATTCAAACAGTCTGAGGGATCATGAACATGAAGGAATCATTTCTGAACACTTCATATTAACACACTGTTTGTTTGAGTGTGGGGAGTGATGGGCCTACACTCTGATTGGTTTATAGAACTGATGCTTCATATTTGGTTGTTAATCTTCATGTCAGACACTTTTTAATCCCAGCTCATCACAGACTCTTTACAAACTGACCCAGGATCTGTTTAAATGTCTTTTTAATGTCCCTCTTTTCTCCGGTATTAAACTCCGCTCATGTTGATAAGTTTCACTGAAGTCTGATCCGCTGCAGCGTCCAATCAATGATTGATATTCGATAAGGGGGCGTGTCTGTCAGTAAAAAGACTTCCGTAAAGCCAGCTCTCGCGTCTCCTCGGCCATCGCTCCTCGGATCTCCCTCCTCTCTCCTCGATCCTCTCTCCTCCTTTCAGTGTAAGAGCTTTGGGACGATCCTTAACATGGCGGGTCTAAAACTACTTCCGGTTCGGCCGAGGAGCGAGGACCGAGGAGATAGCAAATAAGAGAACTGAGAAGTACCCACAGTCAGGGGTCGTCACAAAATGAAGGGACAATCATTTTGATCATGGACTCATTATTTCACTCTCTTGAATCCAAAAGGTCCAAAATGTTTTTCCACTTTGTCAAATGTGACAATGAGCTGCTTTGATGTGTTTGATATGATTGTAAATGAAATAGCGTTCAGTGTTATTATGGAGCTGTTTGAAAAGTTCACCTTCTTCTTTGTTGACGTTTCAAAAGAAGTCGTTGGTTCATGAATCAATCCAAATAATGTGATCATGAATGGAATCTTTATTCTGAGCTCTTCACAAAAAGTCCAAGTCCACATTAGATGAGATGATCTCCACTGTTCTGACCTCAGTGTTGGTTCGTCCTCTCAGGCAGCATCAAACAAACATCTGCAGCTAGTGTTGAATGATTGACAGATGGATGAACCAATCAGGACACACAGACTGTCTCCCAGTCTCCATACTGGTCCTGCTGGTCTCGGCCTTATTGTGAGCAGCTGTAGTAACACCCTGCTGAACTCTGTGAGGGCCGAGCAGGAGGAGTCTACAGACCTGATCCTGGACTGAGACTCTCCTTCAGAGGAAACTTGGAGAACAGCTCGGGACAGTCGAGTGTGTGGTTTCTCACAGGACGAGCGAAATGTTGGACTGATCCACAGAGAGTCCACGTTCAGTCCAGGACCGCTTTAATCTGAGTCTGCTAGTCAGGACTACAACTCAGAGAGAGAGAGTGTAAGGGATTTAAACTATAACTCTCTCTCTCTCTCTCTCTCTCTCTCTCTCTCTCTCTCTCTCTCTCTCTCAGGTGTTCACATTTTCCAGCAGAAGGTAGGCTGTGAGTGGGATGATGAGAGTGGAGAGATTAATGGTTGTGATCAGTTTGGTTATGATGGAGAAGACTTCATAGTTCTGGACCTGAAGACAATGACGTGGGTCGCTCCACAACAACAGGCTGTCGTCACCAAACAGAGGTGGGATCAAAACAAAGCTCTGATAGAGTCTCTTAAGAACTACTTCAACAAGGAGTGTCCTGACTGGCTGAAGAAGTTTGTGGAGTATGGGAGGAGCTCTCTGATGAGAACAGGTAGGATCAAATGACCTGATGGAGTTGAATTCTGACAATGTTCATCTTCTTCTTTTCTTGTTTCTATTGTAATTGAAGAATAAATATTTCACACATGTTTCTATCACACATGCTCTGGCTCCATCTTGAAGCTTCCCCTTACCTTTCCCTTCATGTTGGATCTCTTTCTCTCTGCTGCTCATCGCTCTTTCTCAAAGTTTCTCTGTATTTTTATTGTACTTTCTCTCTCTCCTCTTCTTCTTCTTCATCAATCCATGTGAACCCCCCTCACCTCTCTTCTTCTGTTTCTTCCCCTCTGACCCTCTCTTCTTTGAGTTATACTTTAATAAGGTTGATTTTCATTGTTGACACACTGGATTTTAAAGTCCCTTTTTTTACCAGTACATTTAGAAAGTGAGCTCAAACATGAGTGGTAACAGTATTTAACAGTAAATCCTGATAAAGAAACTCTAATCTGTCTTCCTGTTTGTTCTCCAGACCTCCCCACAGTGTCTCTCCTCCAGAAGACTCCCTCCTCTCGGGTCACCTGCCACGCTACAGGTTTCTACCCCAACAAAGCCGTGATGTTCTGGAGGAAAGATGGAAAGAAGCTTAAAAAGGACGTGGACCTCGGAGAGATCCTCCCCAACCACGACGGCTCCTTCCAGATGAGCGTTCACCTTGAACTGCCCTCTGATGACTGGGGGAAGTACGACTGTGTGTTTCAGCTCTCTGGTGTGAAGGAGGACATCGTCACCAAACTGGACAAACGACAGATCAAGACCAACTCCGGTAAGACCTGGATGAGAAGTGATGAAAGGGAGGATGTGACTGTAACAGTCGTGTGCTGGAGGGAAAGGATCAGCATTAAAGTGATGATGATGTTCAAGAGTTTAAAATGGATTAATGATGTAAAGTCTGATGAGTTAGTCCTGTCTGTACTGTGTGCTCTTTAATGACCTTCTATTTACACTGAACATGTCAATAACACACTCATGACTTCTCTGTTAAACTTTATATTTTAAAATTCCTCCTCTTCTTCATTTACAGCCACATCATTTCATTTAACAACTTTCTCTTTAGATTTTATTTTGAGTGTTTTCAGTTTTTAAATCAACAAAGAAAACGATTGAATCAAACACAGTTCGAGTGTTGAAGAAAAGTCAAACATGTTGATGTCGAGAGATTAAAGGCACTGTGTTGACTTCTCCACGTTCAAGTTCATTGTAGTCATGACTGTCTACAATGAGGGAGAAGCTGGCGCTAACATTAGCATGCTAACATTAGCATGCTAACACAACAATGCAGGACACAGGTGATTGCAGCTGGAGCCGAGGACAAACAGCAGTTTGTTGGTTTTTAATTCTGGAGCTGAAGGGCGACTCCTACTGGATGAAAAAGTCTGACATTCTTCCTTTAGTTGAAGAGACGATCACGTTGATGAATTACTGGATGTATAAATATATCTGTCAGTAAATCTTTCATGTTCAGCTTTCTTTTCCTCGTTCAGTCAAAACGAGTTTGAATCCGTTTGTCAAAAATCTGTCATAGAGCGAAACATCAACATAGAAAGAAATCAGATAAACGACGACAACACGACTGGAAGATGAATCAAACATAGAAACAGGATTTATTCACAGACAAGAGGAGACTCAGACGAACA
Organism: Tautogolabrus adspersus; assembly: GCA_020745685.1. NCBI lineage: Eukaryota > Metazoa > Chordata > Actinopteri > Labriformes > Labridae > Tautogolabrus > Tautogolabrus adspersus. The sequence goes on along the minus strand of CM036550.1, from coordinate 27,129,343 downwards.
GCAGCAGGACGATGATTGTCTGCTTGTCACATGTTCTCCTCCTCTAACCTGCTTCATCTGCACAGGTTGTAACTGTGTTTGTTGATTTATGCTCAACAGTGAATCCCATGAAGACCATCATCCCCATCATCATCATCATCATAACCGTCATCGCTGCAGTCGTTCTTCTCGGCCTCGCTGTCATTGGATACAAGAAATACAGAGGCAGAAACTTTGGAATGTAAGAGACACAAACTTTGTTCTGTCTGTTGTGTTTTCCAGCTGTGTCGTATTTGTGGACTTTTAAGGTTGTTGTCACATTAGGCACGATTGATCTTACTGTACCTGAGCTCGATTGCCCCCCCTCCTCTCTCCCTCACTGGTCTGCGTTCACATCAGTAACATCGCTCTGTATCAGAGTACACTTGTGTATGTACACAGTCCGATACAGCAGGGGGCAGTATGCTCATAGCTGGTTTGCAAATCCACCAAAAAGCAGAAAGAAGAAGAAGTAACCATGGCAACGACTCACAGATTGAGTCCATCCTGCTAACTGTGGATGTTTTTGTTATTTGTGAGACGCCAACAACGACCCTCTTCATACGTCCAAGAAATGATATTCTGGCTTTTTGTCCAACATGAGAACTAAAACGACCCGTCTTTGTTTTTGTATTTCAGCTAAATGTGACACGTCTTCTGAAAACAGCTCTGAGCTCGCTGAGAAACTGAATCCAGAGCCGTAATGATGAACACACCACCCTGCACCCTGTGAGTTTCTCTCTACGGGACGTGGGCCATTCTCACGGTTAAAAACGTCGCTTTAAACGCCGTGCTGAAGAAGCTTCTTTGTTGAACTTGTGTGAGGTTGAAGTGGGTGTAAATACGTAGCTTTGTAGAGCTGATCTCTCCAAACACTGATGTGTCAAATGATTGTTCTATTTGAGCGTCTTCATCTCTGCAGGTTTGTTGAAACATTTTGCTCGGGAACAATCAGGGTAAAGATCGTCTGCGTGTGTTACTGGAGTCCACCTCTCTCACACTGCAGTCACCGTAACTCTCGACAAGATGAGTCAGAATGAAAACAGACAAATGGAGTTTCATCTCAGCGCTGAATTGTCTTCGATTTGTACCAAACACAGATAATAATTCATCTGGTTCCTTCCACGTCTTTAAAAGGCCTCCCTGTGGTCACACACGTGAAATCAAATCAGCAGTTCAAGATTTATCTTCCAGGTGTGTAAAAAGTCTGCTTGTACATTTTATGTACATTTAGTTTTTATTTCTAACAAACCAAAGCAAATAATAATTCTTGTCTCTGAGTTTTTTAATGAAGAAGGAGAATGTTTTTTATTTTATAATATTCCTCTTTTGATTTATTTGGAAACATTTTTATTTGGGCTGTCAAACGATGACAATTTTTATTCATGATTAATCGTTAAATTTCAAAAGTTAAACGTGATTAATCACATTTTTAATAACATGTTTGAAATTAATTTTGAGGCTTTTATTTTGAAATTGTGTACCATCTTAAGCTGAGAGTACTTTACTTGCTGTTTGAATTTAGCCCTGCTTTATTTTGAAATAGAGTAAGGCCCTTCCTGTAGCTTGAAGGTTAGGACAGGAAGTTAAGCCCAGAAACAGGAAGTGGTTATGGATCCCAAACTGAGGTCAAACAGCTCAAAGGAACGGTAACAAAGGTCAATGTGTGATGTCATCAGGTGAACGGTAACAAAGGTCAATGTGTGATGTCATCAGGTGAACGGTAACAAGGGTCAATGTGTGATGTCATAAGGTGAACGGTAACAAGGGTCAATGTGTGATGTCATCAGGTGAACGGTAACAAAGGTCAATGTGTGATGTCATCAGGTGAACGGTAACAAAGGTCAATGTGTGATGTCATCAGGTGAACGGTAACAAAGGTCAATGTGTGATGTCATCAGGTGAACGGTAACAAAGGTCAATGTGTGATGTCATCAGGTGAACGGTAACAAAGGTTGTTGGAGCTATTTATTTGATTGTTAGAATTAATTTTGGCATTTAGTTTATTAATATTTAGGTGGTGTTGTTTATTTTATTATTCTACACGTTTTCTTTATTTAGAATAGATTGTGGGTAATCTTTTCTTTTGCTAGTTATTTGTTTAGTAAATTTAGTTTTTGCATTAGTATTTTTATTAGGTATTTGGGTAACACTGTGGGCACCAGAGGTTATTTAGGTAAGAGTAGGTAGAGGACCAGCATGCACCTGGGTGGGCCTATGTTTTTTTTTTACCAGCGCAAGAGAGGCAGCAGGAGACACGTTTATCTTCTTTTGTTTGCTTTGAACCAAATAAACCACCAAAAACAGCAGATCTCTTGTTTGGACATGGACTTTTTTGCCTGCGTACATCACATCCCCATGGTGCATCAGTGGTCGTTTGATTATGTTTCATATTAGTTTATTTAGATTTTTTCGGACAAATAGCCACTACAAAGGTCAATGTGTGATGTCATAAGGTGAACGGTAACAAAGGTCAATGTGTGATGTCATCAGGTGAACGGTAACAAAGGTCAATGTGTGATGTCATCAGGTGAACGGTAACAAAGGTCAATGTGTGATGTCATCAGGTGGATATGACTTTGGACTCGTCAGCTGAGCTGTCTGAGAGTTTGTTAAAGTGAAATGAGACATTCAAAGATGCAGCAGTGTCCTTCTTTTACATCACTGAGACTACAGGGAGACACTGAGGACCACTATCTACAGGGAGACACTGAGGACCACTATCTACAGGGAGACACTGAGGACCACTATCTACAGGGAGACACTGAGGACGACTATCTACAGGGAGACACTGAGGACGACTATCTACAGGGAGACACTGAGGACCACTATCTACAGGGAGACACTGAGGACCACTATCTACAGGGAGACACTGAGGACCACTATCTACAGGGAGACACTGAGGACCACTATCTACAGGGACACACTGAGGACCACTATCTACAGGGAGACACTGAGGACCACTATCTACAGGGAGACACTGAGGACCACTATCTACGGTGAGCCTGAAGGGACAAAATAACTGAATAACTGAATTAATCGTGATGAACTCGAGAATGCTGACAGCCCTACTTTGAATATTTGCACTAAAGTAAAAAAGTCTCAAACAAAAGCAGGTTGGATCAAGGATGACATTTTATTTCTTTACAAAACAAGAGTGCAGACTCAAAAAAAGAGCTCAGACAAGAAGGCAGGAAGGAAAGTCTACACTTCATTTTGGACACGACAACTTTCAAGCACTTATAAAATATAGAGGAGCTCTGTTTGCACACTGAAACACACAATCTGCACACCATATACACTGTAATCAAAGACCAGAGAAAAACAGCTGAGTGTGACGTCTGAAACCAGAGAGACACCGTTCACTGAAAGACACCGTCAAGAAGGGAAATCAATTACCGGTACATTTGTAATTTTGTAAAGCAAATGAGCGCATTAGATTACTCAAACCTTTCAAAATAAAGTGTGGTACTTTTATTTTGTAACTATTTAATGTGAAAATCACAGATTCTAAATCCCCCCCTCTGAATGTGATCATTTACAGTCTGTCTTTGTAACTTCTGATGTCTTCCACACTAAATACTCTGAGTGCTTGGACCTGTTTTTGTTTGGATTTTTACTGAAGAATTTACTTTTATAAAAAAATGAATAAAAAACTATGCACTCATAAATCCTTGAATTGAATTCTTTATCCAAACTAAAACCTTTGATGAATACGGAACAGGAAATGTAAAACAGTGCATGAAAACCTCACGTTTCACACTGTCCTCTTTTGACTTCAGCCGGTGCCGCGTGCAGCAGCTGGGCGTCTCTTACGTCCGTCTTAGATACGACCGCCTTGTTGACCTGACTTTAGCCCGAGTGCACCAAGCTGTTCCCGGTCGTATCATGGACGACCACGTGAACATTAGGGAAGCGGTGCGTGTTGCCAAGTAACACAGTTCCATCAAGATGTGCTGCCGTTGTGTTTTATGTCTGCTCCATCTTCTGCGTCGTAAAAGTTAAACCCAAGTGCAACACAATCAGGGCTTCAGTCCAACTGGTGCCAGGGGCGTGTCCAGCCTTATTTAACTGGGGTGGCCCACGTGGAGCACTGACTCAAAAATCTCCAAACGGCCTGTTTGAGCACACATGTCTGAAAAGTGGAGGATGGACTTTTCTAATCGTTGGGGGGTTTGTTGACAGAGTAGGGACACATACTGATGTTCGAAATACACAGTGAAGTTTTTTTGCACAAAATGTGACCTTTAAGTCCCGACTATATTTTGTTTAAGGATGGCACCTAGGTTGGACAATCAGATTTCAAGGGGCGCCCATGTCACCCCTCTGGACACGCCTCTGACTGGTGCACAGGGTTTGACTTTAAGTTGGACGTAACTTTCAGCTCTAAGTTGGACAAAACATTACACCCAGGCGTCGCCCAGCTTCTGCACTCGACTCCAGGTAATGATAACACAGCAGAGACTAAAATAAAATAAAACATTGAGCTGAATTTAACACTGATTTGTTTCTGTGACACAACTTTTCCAAAGCCATAAAAGAAGCAAAGACAAGTTGCATTCTTCATTTCTACATTTCACACAGTTCAGTTTTAGGGCAGACTGATATTCAGAAAGGAAGTACTCAAAGGAAGAATCCACCTTAAATAATTAATATCTTTACAATCCACCCATTCCAACAAAACACACTCAAACAAAAAACCAAACTCTAATCATATTGAGTCACATGGTGGCCAAACGTTTTGGTCAAAAACTTCACTTTTATCAAAGTTGTTGTCGATCTGAAGTACAGCACACGCCTGGTTTCACGTGCGGTGTTGCATAAGTCTTTCTCGTGTCGGTTTAGTAGTTTTAACTTCTGAAAGTGAGATGCATAAAAAAAAGAAGTTCCCTTGAGCAGAGTTCATCAGGTTCAGTTTGAGAACAAAACTCAAATATCTTCTACAAAATGTCAACATAAAAAAGCTGAAATGTTAATGAGCTTAAAGTAATTTTATATTTGTTTGTTTGTGACGATCATTTTGTATTTCTTTACAGTTTGTTCTTCACTCGATGTGATCATTTAGCGTCTCTCTGTCACGTGTCTCAGTTTATGTGTATTTATGTTCAGTCTCTTTGATTCTTCTTACCTCTCTGTAGTGATTTGGCACTTTTCTTGTGATAAATTAAGTCTTTATAGGAAATCAGCGTACATTTATAAAAGACAAGTGACTTTCAAACAGTCACTGGATGGTGTTGTTGTTCTGCAGACCATTCATGACCGAAGGTGGATTTTCCCTTCAAGTACTGTGTCACACCAGAAAACAAGAAAACCAGAAAACCAGCAGCTACGAGTCAGAGTTCAGCTCTGAAGCAGCTGCAACTTTAACACGGAAAACACAGAAATGAAACCACAGCAAATTCAAAAAGTAAACCAGTCCTGACTCCGTTAAAGGGTAAAAAACAGCAGTGACGACTGCTGGAGCTTCTAATCCTATGTAAACAGGCTTAGTGTATAAGGCAAGGAGGAAGAGGAGGAGGAGGAGGAGGGAGAGAGGCTGCGGTGAACTTTAAGATGAGGCATTTTAGGATGGGGGATAGAGGTGTGGGAGGAAGAATGATGATGAGGAAGAGGGAAACGATCAGGAGGATGAGTAAGCAGAGGGAGGCGGACAGGCGAGGAGGAGGAAGAGGAGGATGCAGATGGCTGAGAAGCAGACAGCTGAATTAAAGGGATCAGACGAAGGCTGCGACTCAAACTCCGGCGGAGCTGAACCACAGACGAGACTTCGATTTGTGAAAACTGTTGTCTTAATGAGTTTGATTGTGTCCCTGATTGTTGAATGTTCTGAAGGTCAGAGGAGTCGTCATTTAAGATGAATGTAGAATTAAACTTTAAAATGAACAATTCAAAAAGTGATATTTAATTTAAAAGGAACTTAAATAATCTTGAATTGCTTGATATACGCAGATTAAAGAAATCAGAAAGACAAATACATTTATCAAAAAAACTACACTGAAGCTTCAGTGTTTATCCAGCTCTGCATCGGTCTGTAAACCTTTCTGTGTTCTAACCTCTCTCCATTTTTCAAAAGCGTCTCCAATATTGATCCTAGTTTGAGCACGTTTCTGCTCGTGGAGCTTATTAGAAACATGCAGAGGCTTTGTAGGTCGGGTACAATCACTTCTATCTGAACCAGTTCTCTTGCCCGCTTCCATCGCTGCAACACCTGTTGGTTTGACCTGATAACTGCTCTCATATCTGGCAAACCGAGGGGGCGTCCAAAACGGCCGTGTGGGGGTGCCTTAAAACCGCCTACCTTCTCTGGTCCAAACAAATCCAGACCATTCAGGACCAGAATCTAAAGTTAGAAGGAGGACATACTGGCTGCTGCATTGTTGTCAGAGAAGCCATCACTTCAACATAGCATGTTTCCTTAATGTCTGATCATAGAGTAAGCTCACTTTATCATTGCTCCTTTAAGATGGTGATATCTAAATTTAACTTTCAATGTGTTCTTTCCTTGTTAAGACAGAAAGCACTATTCTTTATATCAAAGATTAAATATCGTTAATTTCAGGCAATATAGGATCACTCAATCAAGCAAATAATTAATATAAATAAAAATGTGTAACTGAAACTGAGTTTCTTTATCAGCTGTATAAATGAACTCTGGTTGAGTATGAAGAAGAACTCAGATCTTCCTCTGTCTGTTTAGGATTACTGACACACAATGCTGTTTTTGAATCTCTAAACTGTATATTTTCCTCTCTGGTTTGGTTGGATTAATAAAAAACATTTCCCGTCTCTTCATGAGGTCTTTTGATGTTTCCTGCGGCTCTGCCTGCTGTGTTTACTACAGAGGCTTAATTGATGTCTCGTCTTCTCTTTTCTCTCCGTCTCTCGCTGCTCTCTCATGTTTATCTTGATGGATTAGCTACGTTTTCTTTCGGTCTTCTGTCACCGTCGTCTCATGGATTTAAGAAGAAGAAGAGAAAGAGTAAGAGAGAGGAGACAAATTGGAAAACTGTGTTCGCTCAGATTTAAAAAAAACACTCTCTCTCTCTGTCTTATTCAGTAGGATGGATTCAGCTCATCTTTCTCCGTCTTGTTGTAGTCGGTCCCTGCGTGCTTTTTAAGCAGCTGATAATTAAAGCCCTCACTGTCGTCCTGGGAAACAAGCTCCATAAACACACAGCAGAGTTCATTTGGGTGTGGGACTAATGGAGCTGAGAGCTCAGATGAACTGATCATCACCTGTTGATGTGGAAACTGGAGCCGATATATAACTGGCTGCAGAAGAGGGATGGAAATATGTAGATAAAATGTAAATTTGTTCTGCTTTGTTGAGGAAACATAAAGCTTCAATTGAATTGGAGGTTCTACTTTGCAGCTCTGTAGTCTGTATTAAGACGGACAACACGACAGTCACCAAAAGTGAAGCCAGAATAATGTAACTGTGACCTAGTGGCTGACTGCAGTTAAGGTTAGGAAATCCCCCATCTGTCATGTTAACAGATGAAATAAAGATCAAGTATGAATTCAAAATACAATTGATGACGTAATAACACATTATAAAACACAATGAAAACTATATTTAGCTTCCAAGATATCTTAAACTACACAATGCCCCCCCTCCCCCTAAGGATCTGGGACCCTGCAGCTGCGTGTTAAATATGCTCTGTGTCCTCACAATGCAGGTGAATAAATCATTTATTTCCTAATTTCTCCTCTGAAAACATAAACCGGAAGTCAGCCAATGCAAACTGAAAAAAAGCCTCAATACAGATCCCCTCCCCTCACCCGCTAACGCTGTTAAAAATGAACAAGAGAAACACGTTTGAAGAAGAGTTAATTGTCCCTGTGGCCATTTATTCATTACAACCCAATTCTAGGTTGAGAATACTCTAAGAATGGCTGATTAAGGATAAAACCTGTATTGAGCCCCAAAGAAACAAAAACTGCGTAATGTCCCCCCTAAACCTGTGGGTCCCCACAGTCTGGTTTAAAAACAGGTCTGCGTCCCCACAATGTACTGTAGGTTTGCACACCTTCTTTGTCCCCAGGTTTACGCGATGTACACACACTTGTTAAGAGCCTTGAAGCACCTCATTCAAACTGGAATAAAAGCTCCAATACAGATCCCCTCCCCTCCCCCGCTAACACTGTCAAATAGGAACAAGAAAAACACGTTTTAAGAAGAGTTAATTGTCCCTGTGACCATTTATCTATTACAACCCAATTATAATGGTTTAGAAAACTCTAAGAATGGCTGATTAAGGATAAAACCTGTATTCAGCCCCAAAGAAACAAAAACTGCATAATGTCCCCCTAAACCTGTGGGTCCCCACAATCTGGTTTAAAAACAGGTCTGCGTCCCCACAATGTACTGTAGGTTTGCACACCTTCTTTGTCCCCAGGTTTACGCGATGTACACACACTTGTTAAGAGCCTTGAAGAACCTCATTCAAACTGGAATAAAAGCCTCCACAGATTTCTTTTCCCTCCTGCAGCAGCTGACAGCAGAGTAATGAGAGTTTTAGCTCTGTAAGGGAGAGAGACAAGCGAGAGCAGAACTGAAGAGATAAGACGGAGTGAGAAGTCTTTCTATCAGAGAGCCTCTGTTTTTCCTGCTTAGTCTTCCTTTATCTTATATTTTTCTTTCTCATACTCGTTTTCAACAATGTATATCATCTGTCAAGCTTGCAAAGCCAAATGAAATTTAAAAAGACAAAGTTTGAGGAAAAAGAAGCCAGCCGTGACGATAAGAAGAATTGAAGGTGAGGGCGATTTGAGAGACAAATACATAAAGATGAGAGATGAAGGAAAGGACATAGGGATGGAGGCAGGAAGTGAAGCGGATCGAGGGTTTGTTTCGGCAGTGAGTTGCTGGGTGTGTGTAGGAACTGCCGCATTATGTTTTATTTAGCAGTGTGCATATGAATACAAAGGCAGTGCTGTAGATGTGGTTACACTTCATCACTGTATATTGTGTGTGTGTGTGTGTGTGTGTGTGTGTGTGTGTGGGTCCTCACTGCTGTTGGAAATAAACATGAAAGTGTGTTTGTACTCCTACTTTGGGAGAACAAGTCAGGAAAAGTTTTGAATACATTTTGTTAATTGTAAAAATCAGAATCATTTTTAAACACGAGGATTTGCATTGATTAATGAGGATTATTTTCAGGGTAATAACTTAGTGTTTTGGTTAAAGGGGACATTTTGAATTATAAAACCCTGACAGTAGTTTTACATATTTTACTCAAGGACAAGATCCATTTAAAGATTGATATTTTGTTGAGGTAAGTTCCTTTTATGCATCCATGTTCCTCAGATTATCCAGGGTCAGGACTTAAAAAGTCAACCTAGACTTCCCTCACACCAGCAACATTTTCCAGGTCCTCCTGGGGGAAGCCGAGGTGTTCCCAGCCCAGATGGGACATACACGCTCTGGGCCTACCCAGGGGGGTCCAGCGACCAGGAGGCAGATATCCGAACCACCTCAACTGGCTCCTTTCGATGCGAAGGAGCAGCGGCTCTACTTCGAACTCAGTCTGCATGTCTGAACTCCTCATCTTATCTCTAAGGCTGAGCCCTGCCACCCAGGATACTCATTTGGGTGGCTTGTTTCTGCAATCTCCCTCTTTTGGTCACTACCCAAAGCTCATGACCACAGGAGAGGGTTGGAATGAAGATCGACCGGTAAATCGAAAGCTTTGCCTTCAGGCTAGTCTTCCTCTTCACCACAATGGTCCAGTACAATGCTCACGTTACTGCTGATGCTGCACCAACCCGCCTGCCATCTCACCATGCACTTCACCCTCACTGTGCACCCCAGATACTTCACCTGGGGAACGACTCACCTCCCATCCAGAGGGAGCAATCCATAGTTTCCTAGTAATGAGAGGGACAAATTTGCCTGGGGAGACCTTACCAGGGACACACGAAACCCCTCCGTCACATTGATAGTCTTCCTCTGCTTTGTTCTGTAAGTTTGTTTGTTTTATTTGTGACTATTGTACATCTAAATAGTACGTTTGTATTCAGCACAATATTTGTGTTAAACTACAGTTGCAATTCTGTTAAATAAGAAATTATTCTGGGTGTCATTAAGACAAAAATCTCTTAAAAAGGGGGGGGGGGGGGGGGGGGGGGGCAGGTTAAAGATACCTGTAGAGTATAAGCCGTAATAAAGCCAGTAGACTTGCTTCATGTCGATACTGGAGATCTCTTGTATAGAAGTACAAACATTTATATATGTTTGTATATGCGTGTGTAATGCACTTTACATTCTCAGTATAAGATCAGAGGATCTTCAGATGCTTCAGTTCACCTTCAGTGAGGAAAACTGAAGAGTTGAAACAAAATGGGATTATTTATAACGGGAATTATTTAAATCCAAACTTTACTCAAATGGAAAATAAAACTTTAGCTGTATTCATCATTATCCTTTTTAAGGGAATGGGTCGAATGTCTACATGGAATATTTCAAAGTTATAAAGAACTCAGAAGAAGACGAAAGCTTCTCTAGGATGAACTTAAATTAAAAGAAAATATTTGGAAAAAATGCTAATATTTTAAGTAAAATTTGGATCGTTTCATATCCAGATCATTCAGATTCTAACTGCATTCTGGGTATTTTTCCAAGAGAATTTACCAATAAAAAGAGTGAGCATGCACTTACAGACTTGTGTCTGTTACAAGCTAAAAGGATTGAAAAATGTGAACCAAGCAAGAACAGGAGCAGTATGTAACTCTGACACCTAGTGTTTTAAAATGGGTACTGCAGTCTAAATTCCAATCATTGCAGAGAGCTGTCTCCCCCCGCCCCCTCCTCTCTAGAGTGGATGCTCACGCAGGTCACCATGTGGTGGTCACTGAAGCTTCAGTGTTTATCCAGCTCTGCATCGGTCTGTAAACCTTTCTGTGTTCTAACCTCTCTCCATTTTTCAAAAGCATCTCCAATATTGATCCTAGTTTGAGCACGTTTCTGCTCGTGGAGCTTATTAGAAACATGCAGAGGCTTTTTAGGTCGGGTACAATCACTTCTATCTGAACCAGTTCTCTTGCCCGCTTCCATCGCTGCAACACCTGTTGGTTTGACCTGATAACTGCTCTCATATCTGGCAAACCGAGGGGCGTCCAAAACGGCCGTGTGGGGGTGCCTTAAAACCGCCTACCTTCTCTGGTCCAAACAAATCCAGACCATTCAGGACCAGAATCTAAAGTTAGAAGGAGGACATACTGGCTGCTGCGCTTAATTGAGTTTTTTTAAACTTAATGTTGGAAATAATCAAAATTAAAGATTGTGAGGGGAGAAAACGGCCACTTGGATTAGACTATAACCATAAAAAATTGAAATGTAAGTGTTTGTTAAAAAAGAAAAGAAAAAAAGATCAGTCGGGCCTCGTTTTTTATTTATTTTGGTGCATTTGAATTAGAAAAAATGTCTAAAAATTGGATTGTTTGTATTTGTGATAGTAGGAAGAAAGAAATCTTAAAATCGGAGCTGAAAAACGTGACGTGAGGCTTTTTGATTGAATTTTCCAGCATTAAAAGAAATCATTTTGAACCATTTTACTGACAAAACCAGTTAAAAGTGATTAATTATTACCACTAACTGTAAATACAGACGGTGAACTGGAGAGAATAAACATCAGCTGATATTCTCCAAGAGGGCGGAAATGAAACTCTTCAGTGATCCTCACTGAAGAAGACGCCAATCCTCCTCTTTTATATTCCGACTCTGATGCCTTCGAGGGCCCTGTGTGGGATCCGACAGGGCCCCATATCTTTGATAAGTTTCCCAAAAACAGAAGAACTTCTTCATCTTTCAACTATAAAAAAGAATAAATCCATCGTGGTTGTTGAGATTCTAGATCCACCCTCCATCTGATCCTGCTGTGTTCAAACAGCAGAGGCTTCGACAAGGAGAGGACGATCGTCTCTCAGCAGTCAAGAGGAGAAATAAAAGAAATAATTCGTCATGTTTTCGTTCCTGTTTCTGTTTCTGCAGTTTTTCCTTCAGGCAGAGACTCAGTCACCCTGCAGAGAGGAGCCCTCAGGAGAGCCCCTGTTACTATAAAGAGACATAGGAGTGAAGATTTGGTTCCAACAGGGAGGAAGGACAGAGGAATGACCTTGATGTTTTTCTGCTGAATGCAGGTTGTTCAATCTGAGGTGTAGGACCCCCAGCAAGGCCAGGAGGAGACTCTGAAAAATTGGCAAAAAACTTTGAAGAGGTTAAGTAAACTTCTTTGTTGTGTGCCGTCTGTTAGAACACGAGTACCCTTTCACTACCCTCTGACTTCAAACCATTGCTGCTGAGGGGGACTTCAGGCTTCAGGCTCAGGGTTTGTAGAAGACCTCCGACCACGAAGAAGAAGACCGTTACACCCAGAGTGTCTGCTGCAGGTCGCCTGATAGATGCTGCTGCAGGAAGACAGAGAAAACAAAAAACATTGCAGCAGTTCTGCTCTATGGCTTTTTAGTATATTAGATTTCAGCTCATTCTCATTAGAATTGTTCAGTTTTCACAATTAGAAATGTTGCCTAAAGTTTGGACTGCAAAAAAGACTGGTCTGGTGATTTAAAGTGAAATTCTGGAGAATCAAACAATGTAGGATACAGAACAAAGAGTCAGTGTGTGAAAGGAGACCCACCTCTGTGTCTGGCAGGTGTTCCTCGGTCGGTCAGTGTGTTGAAAATAACCTGTCGTGTCTCTTGGTGCTCATTTGTCACCCTGCCTGTGTTCGGTCTCATTTTCTCCAGAGCTGAGGAGGGTTGGCTGTAGACGTGTGACAGAGGCGTGTGTGCCGGTCGGCTGCGTGGTGAAACGCCCGGTGTTCAGACATCAACTGGCACCAAAAACACTGGTTACTAAGCAACAAGCGAGCTGGCAAGACGACAGAGAGTCGCTGGAAACCGGCTTGTCTCGTCTCTGCAGTCATAGTGATTCTACACAGCCTCCATCACTCCTCTATGTTCCTGCATCCAAGTCTCCCAGGGCCTCCTCCTCCTCCTCCTCCTCCTCCTCCTCCTCGCTCCAAAATAACACCACATTGTTCTCAGAGCGTCACAAGTTCTCTGAAAAAGTTCTGAAAAATAAAACTGTACTTGTCCATTTGGTCAAAAGAGAATAAAAAGTTAAACCAAAAAGTAAAATAAAAGTTTGTCTCCATTGAGAGACAGCAACCCCAACACGCTGCCTGGCAGGCAGTTTAATAGAAATCATAGAAATCCTCCCTCAGCATACATAAAATAACATACACCTGCTTTATGTTATCGCTGCATTGCTGCTGAATGCTGCAGAGCTGCAGAGAGGAGGGATTTCTACAACAGGTGGAAGATCTGGGCAAAAAACAAAGATGCACACAGGATACTTATCTCCATGTCTTCACTCAAGTTCATTTCCCAAACATTGTTGAAAGATATTTCAAATCACCATAATTTGTTTATGTCTCATTAACAGGTGTGTTGTTTAGTAAATGCCTCCCCAGATTTACAGCATTGTATATTCTCTTCTTTGTTACGTGAGCCTGACGGGAGATTTGCAGGACTGAAAATGAGCGAAACCTTGTGTGAGACTGTGATCTGCATGTAAAGTCACTAAAATGAAGAATGCATGTCATGAATTCTTATTTTCTTCAAATACTCTGTTATAATTAATTAATTTAATCAAACATTTCTTCCTGTTTGCATTGTTGATACATGTTGTGCTTTTTGCCCAGATGAGTGCCTGCCAGGCAGACTGAGACGACAATCAGACAGGAAGCAGAAAAACACAATGCGCACTTTCCCAAATTTCTCTAAAATGTCTTTAGAGTCGACTCGTCATAGACTCGTCGCCCTTTTGTGTGAGTACAGACTCTTCTGTTTACCCACCGTCCCTGGATAGTTGGGCCTGAGGTGGAGTAGTGGGTGGTGGGATAAAGTCTCAGAAAGAAGTGAAATGCCTTAAATCTGTGTTTTGATTTTTAATCAGGAGCAGGACAGCTATCTGACTTTCACAGCAGACTGCAGATTGTTTGCCTTAATGTGCATCATGGATGGTTTTGCTGAACCATTGATTTCTGAGCTACCTGTTTTTTAATGAAATCTGGTATTGGTTAAATTTTGTTATCTGTGGGCTGAAGCATAGACTGTACTTAAGAAATGGACGTAGCCTCCTTGTTTCAAAAATGAAGGCAATGACGAAAGGACTAAAATCTGCATTTATTTTCAAATGTCCAGCAGGGGGCAGCGCCGCTGTTTGTAAAAGGAACTCTGATTATATAGAAGTATATGACTATGTCCCAATTCTGGGGCCATGAATCAAATGCAGCCAACACTCCGATAAACGCGTCAAACAAATGCTTTTTTCCACGTCCAACAAAGGATCACTCGGGTGCATCCTTGGCCAAACATATCCTGAGATTCACAAATCAAACGGGCTGGCGGCTCTGAAGCGGCCGAGTTATACACTTTTAATGTCAGTAACTGGTTTATACTAACGTTGAAATAGAAGGGCGGTTTGAAACTACTAATTATTCTTTTAAATAATACGTTAAGTTGCGTGAAGCTTGTTCCAGTGCTTGTGTTCAGGATGCTAGGCGGATGTTGCGAGAACGAAAAGCTAAGGACGAGGACAGCTAGTGACACAAAGGGGGAATCCTCTGTAGACCAGTTCGGTCTGAGTTGTCTACAAGGCTTGGGTCCTTCGAGGGATGCTACCCCTGAACTGAGACACAGTTGATTTATTCACTCATTAAGTCTTCTTTAATACAGCATGATGTTCATTAAGTAAATGATGGTCCCATTTAGAGTCAAAGAGACCAGAAAGAGGGGGAGCAGTTACCGCGAGGATACCTGGGATTGACAAGTCCTTGCCATGGCAACCTGAAAGATGTATTATTCTGTTTGTTTGTAGTGAGGGTTTTTTATTTTAAGACTATTTTGGGATTGGGGAACCACCTCGTCAACCAAACTTGCACTAGCGTTAGCTTGCACCTCATTATTAGCCAACACCTCACATCACTCGAGCTCCACTCTCTCGTCAGAAAGTGGTCACTCCTGACCATAAATGTCCAAATCACGAAGTCTAGAGTGAACTACAACACGAGTTCACGTCACAGAGGCTACATCCATACCTTCAGCCGCAGCCTAAATGCTTAAGTCCTGGAGATTTCCAAACCATTAGTTTTAAAGTGATATTGCCGGTCTTTATGTCTCCTGCCCTTAAGGCTGACAATTTTACAGCAGATTGTTATTTTGCTGCTAACGTGAAAGAAAGAGCTGACGTATCTTGTATCATGCTGCCAGCTAGTCTTGTTAAAGGGGAAATGTGCGCTTGTTTCTGCATTACTGGTTCAGTGTGATCGTCGTCTCAGTTTAACTTGTTGGTTGTCAGGGTTGCTGCCTCTCAGGCTGCCTGTCAGGAAATACGGTAATCGAAGGTGTCCTTCTCCATATAGTCCGTCCAGGTGGAGGACGGCATGCTGCGATACGGGTCCAGCAGGATCCGGAAACAGCGGACGATCAGCAAGCCCAAGAAAATGAAGAGGATGAGGACGAAGATGAAGGCCGCCCTCTGCTCGAGCGTGAGGACGTAGGCAGCCGCTGAGGAGGAAGAGGAGGAGGAGGAAGAAGAGGACGAGAAGTCTGATTCTGAAGCAGAGAAGGTGCTGCTGTAGAGGTCGTCTGCCATGTTGGGATGGAGAATGTTTGGTTGGTTTAAACGATCTTCTTCTTTTGTTTAATGAGAGACTGACAAAACACTATCATCATCAGGAGAGGGTCAGTGTTGGAGAAGCCTGCAAAGAAAAGAAGAAAAAAACTGGACATGAAGGTCACATATTCTGCAAATGTTCTCACCATGTTCCTCTAACTCTAACATGTGTCTCTAGTCTGTCTACAAACCCCCCAATGATGAGAAAAGTCCATCCTCTCCGTCTTTTGCCTGCTCCACTTTTCAGAAAATGTGTGCTCAATGAGGCCGTTTGGAGATTTTCCCTTCATGACATCACAAAGGGCAGTAACCCCTCCCCCAGGTGGGTGACACTCCCACAGCTAGGTGTTTGTTCTGCCCTCTGAGTCTGCCTTCTCACCGTAAACAATAGGGCATGGAGCGAGAAAGCCCGAGCCACCCAAGCCCTTCCAGAGAGGGGTGTGGTCAGACACAGCTCATTTACATTTAAAGCTACAGACACAGAAACAGCCTGTTCTGAGCAGGGCTGAAATAGAGGGGTTTATAGGCATGATCAAATACAGGATCAGAGTGGATTTAGAACGAGACACTTCACACACATGATGAGGAGCTCTGAGACTTATTTACACTGAAGAGGAGGAGAAGATGTGACCTTTATCAGGGCTGTCAAATGATTCATTTTAAAAACTGAGATTAATCGCTGAATGTCAACAGTTAATCACGATTGATAAAATGTTTTATACTCAGGTTTAGATTTCCGTTATTTAGATAGATAGATAGATAGATAGATAGACTTTATTGGCATTAAAAACAGTTTCAAATCGAGAGTCTTGATTTGATGTTGATGTTAATAAATGTTCTTTATGATGATGACTTTTAGATGTATTATTTAAAGTGCTGCACGGATACACCAGTGTGGTCTGAGACCATGACTCATGTTGCTCAGGTTGGAGGGAAGTGTTCTGAAAGAGCTGTGAAGTCTTCAACATCACAGCAGAAACAGTCCTGACCAGTTGACCCAATGTTTGTTAGAAGGGAAGTTTGTCTCCACAGTAATCGTTGTGATATTTTCCTGATTCTGTCCTTCGACAGCAGAGCAGTTCTTATGAAATGTCTCTAGAGTTTGTATAACTTCACTGTCGTCTTCCATGCCAACAGTCTGTGGGTGGTATTTGTCTAAAAGAAAGAAGCTCTGCCCACGTGAAGAATAAAGCCAAACTCAATTGGCTTCAACAGTTGTCCTGTTTTTTGTTTTAGTGTTTTCAAACCTAAAGGTTGATTAAGTAGGTTTGGTATAAGACTTTAAATGTGTTTCCTCTAACAAAGTTTGTGAGCCTCAACCAAGTAGTCATGAACCAAATTCAATATTTCATGATCTTTAAAGCAAATGGATTTATTTGATTTTCTTACCAGTTACCACAGAGAGGGATCAAGTCAGACGGAGAGGAACAAAAGCTTCGGACAAGAAAGTCCTGAGGAGGACGCTGCAAATAAAGTCAAACATGTAAGGCCCCGGGTCCATTGAGCGTTTTTCTCTGAGCGCCAGCATCTTTTTAAAATTGTCTTTAATGAGGAGAAAGCGTTTGCAGCAGCAGGCGGGCGCCTGGAGAAAAAGCGCAGCGTCCAGCATCTTTTTTCTCCGAGCGCTTCAAGTTGAAAAGAAAGGCACTGTTGACGTCACCGGCGCCAAAATGTGTCTTCATTTCATTTTCCTTTGCACTTTTAAGAAAAAGCTAAAGACCCAGCTCTTTCAAGAATACATACGACCTTAATGATGATGATGATGATGGTCTCGATAGATGATGATGATGGTAATGGTAATGATGATGGTTTTGTTTGATAACGATGACTTTTAAGATGGTTTCTATACTGGTCAGTGTAGTGCTTTGCCTCTGGTCACTTCCTGTCAGCACCTGTGTGTCCAATCAGACTCAAAGATCGTTTGCACTTACTGACGTTGTTTCCTCTTTTCTAGATCCTTGCTTGTGTTGTTCTTACTCTCTGATGTACGTCGCTTTGGATAAAAGCCTCTGATAAGTGAATTGTAGACTTTCGGTAAAAACAGAAGGTAACAGCACGTTTTGTATAATCGCTGTAGTTCCAGTACTGAACACTGGGTGGAGTCTTGTTTTGTGCTGGGTATAAAGCCAAGACTTCAGGTGATTGGCACCAGGTGTGGGGTTAGAGGCAAACATTTTTTGACCGTGCTGAACAGTTCTTCTTTGACTCATATGGCCTAAGTGTTGGTCGAAGTGTTCATTGGATTAATCATCTGCCCAGAACACGCACCCAGAACTCGTTCCCCTATTTGCCCCTCAGTGGCTCATTTGGTGCGGAGGGAGACAGCTCTCTGGGATGTTTTGAATTGTGACTGCAGTACTTATTTTAAACACTAGGTGTCAGAGCAACATATTGCTTGTAGTGAGTTACGTTTGCTGCGTTTTTGTAGCTTAGCTCCAGTCTTATGTGGAGTAACTTTTAGCTCACTATATTACAAGTAAGTTGCCCAACACTGGTAAATATGTGTCTAAACCAGCTATCCATTGAATCTATCTTTAGGCTAAATAACAATCATATCTATCTTTCTGTATACATGTAGTTGACCATCCCATCGCTGTATTTTTTAATCTACTCAGTTAACAGTTCCTTCAAAACATCGGGATCTCTTTACATTTCATCTTCCACTTCCCTCAGATCTTTGAGTCAAAGTGTGTCAGCACTTGAACATTTGTAATGTCACTAACTAAAGATGAACACAACTTTTGTTCAAGGTCGTTGAACGACATGTAAAACCTGCAGAATGAGCAGCAGAAGTTTCCATCTGCAGGGAGGGTTCACTGTGATCAGCACCGACATCTGAGGGGCGTGCCTTCGCTGCCTGTTATTTGTTTCATCGTGAAGTGTCTCTGTTGATCTGAATACTAAGTAGAAGTGATACACTCTGCATCTTATTGCATCTAAACTCAGAATCTGACCAGTTTCAGGAGCACATTGAGCAAACCCAGCAGGACGTCCGTGGGAGAGGAGCCGAGTCTTCACGGTTTAACCTTCTCCGCGCTGATATTTCACTGCTTCTTCTTCTACAGTTTTATCCACTCTCTGTCGTTCTGCAGGAGAAAAATGATTCCCTTCCAAACTGCTGTTTGTCACCAGTTATAATTCACAGACGAACCGGGAGCCATTTTCGGCTGATTCATCACTGAGGAGGGGAAACACACACGGCAGTATGTTCTCCTTTTATCATGCAGGAACTAAAGCACCTCAGTCCCCAGAGGCTCCGGCCGCTGCATCAGAAAATGTGTGAAAACCAGAGAAGGTTATTAGATTTGATGGAAATATCACGCTGACCTCGGAGGTGTCGCTCATAGGATGAAAAGTCATCACAGCGCACAGGGCCAAAGCCTTTGAAGAGCCATCTCCATTAAATCAAAGAAATGTGAAAAGTTTTCAAAAGCAGTTCTCAAACTCAGTGGAGGTTAGGACAACTCCTCCTCTTCTTCTTCTTCTTCTTCTTCTTCTTCTTCTTCTTCTTCTTCACTCTGTTTAAAAGTGTCGAATAAAACACAGAAGAGACTTCTTGTCCCAGTTGGAGCGTTTGATGAGGAGGTCACACTTCTCAGATTTCTCTCTAAGGTTTTGTCCTCATCAACGATGAAATCTCATGAATATTGTCGACTTTATGGACTGCAAATGTTTAGCCCCCAAAAAGATGACTGCCCTGTTGCATTATGGGAAATGAAGAATCCAGACAGTTGTCCCCACGTCGGGGAGGCCAACAAATGTTTCTTTGCAGAGGTTAAGTGTGGACATCCAACATCGTAACATTTTATGAATGTATTGAAATATGGATCAGCAGAATAGATCTCCTTCAAAAGTCTGAACCTGGATCAGATTGATCTCGTCCAGTGTTTCTATTAATAACTCGAGTAAAAGTGAGCTGTGTGATCAGTAGTCTGGTGCCTACTAGCGAGAAAGATGACTTTTAACTGATTAGTCAGTTTGTAGCATACATTTCAAACTCAAAAAATGTACCCCAATCTTCCAGAAAATATTAAAGGTCATATTTTATGCAAAATCCACTTCTCCATGTTTCTCTAACTCTAATATGTGTCTCTAGTCTGTCTACAAACCCCCCAATGATGAGAAAAGTCCATCCTCTCCTTCTTCTACCTGCTCCACTTTTCAGAAAATGTGTGCTCAAACCGGCCCGTTTGGAGATTTTCCCTTCATGACATCACAAAGGGCAGTAACCCCTCCCCCAGGTGGGTGACACTCCCACAGCTAGGTGTTTGTTCTGCCCTCTGAGTCTGCCTTCTCACCGTAAACAATAGGGCATGGAGCGAGAAAACCCGAGCCACCCAAGCCCTTCCAGAGAGGGGCGTGGTCAGACACAGCTCATTTACATTTAAAGCTACAGACACAGAAACAGCCTGTTCTGATCAAATACAGGATCAGAGTTGGCCTTCCAAAAAACAAATGATATCGAACGGATAAACTGATATCAAATATTTAGAATTCTATCAGGTCTAACGGGATCTATAATAGTGTTGACTTTTTCTTGTTCTGGAGGTTTCTACCATTTCACACGTTCTCGATCAGCAGGCCGAGTGGTCAGGCAAATGTAGACGATTAAATTCTTCCTGATCCTGAACGAAGATACTGACTTCTTCTTATTCCTTAGGGTGATTCAGTGATACAGTCTGAGTTTCATCACAGCAACATCTAGTGGCCGTTAAGGGAACTGCAGCTTTGGATAACTGATTCATTTAAACTGATGCGTCATTTTTACAAATGTGGTCAGGTGTGATAAATTACCTCTCTGGCTTGATTAATGGTGCAGTGTTGCCATGGTGACGGGTGCTAACTTCCTATCAGTCCCCTGGTTGAGATGAGGGGGGAGGCAGACCTGGGTAACCACGGTAACCACAGCATGCAGTGCACAAAAACACACTTGTTACATGTAAGACACTGCAGTGATTTTGATCGATTAAAAAAGCCCATTAATTAAAAAATAAACCTGAAAATTATTCATTCACGTTTTTACATAACAGACACACACACGCGCACACACACACACACACACACACACACACACACACACACACACATCTAATCTTCCTGTTTCAACCTGTTGCCGTCTGTCTGAGAAAAACAAACTGTTACTTCTGCTGCAGAGGAGTCTCTGTGGGCGGCATGCTGACCCAACACTGTGTGTGTGTGTGTGTGTGTGTGTGTGTGTGTGTGCGTGCGTGCGTGCGTGCGTGCGTGTGTGTGTGTGTTTGTGTTCTGCCCACACATTTCTAAGGCTAGTGTTGAACTGACAGATGGAAACCTGGTAAAAAGCTGCAAAGTGAAGCTGACACTGAATTGCTAAAAGCTGCAGTTCCTCCAGTGTCCACTAGAGTCTGTCTCCTGCAGTGAGTCAGTCCTCATAGAGCCCCATGTTAAAATGTCCAACTTTACAGCTGCAGTTCCTCCAGTGTCCACTAGAGTCTGTCTCCTGCAGTGAGTCAGTCCTCATAGAGCCCCATGTTAAAATAAACATGTTTACAGTCTGGTACAAAAACAGTTTGGGTCTCTAGAGCTCATTTCTCTCTTCAACTGTACGGGCTGAATGTTTATACAACTCACCTGTTTACATTATATTAAGGCTTAAAGTGATGTAGAATTAGGGGGTGTGGCCTCTTTGAGTGACAGGTGGGAGCTGCTAGCTGTCTGCTAGGTGTCCCCTCAGCTCATTAAGTCCCTGACCTTTAACCTCTGGGCCGTGTTTGTGCTGTTGAAACCTTTTTGGAGGTTTGTTCATGTAAATATCAGACTAATAATCTGTCGACGAACAGACAAGTCTGAGCTCCACGTTTTACCACCAGTCACATCAGAGCAGTATTTATTTACATGTTAGAAACAATTAGCAGCTAGCTGTCTTGTAATCTCAGTGTTTGTCATACGTGATTTATGTTTCGTGGCATGTGCATGTGAGTCCAGGTTGTGGTCGTTCCTCCGTATAGAGAAGCATGCGGACAGCAGTGATAAGACGACCTGCCACTTTGACCTTATCTGTACTGTAACAGCTGCTTGTGTGTTTCTGATCGACAGTGGACGATCTGATATCCGTCTGTTGGCTTCGGAGGACTCGTCTTGCCTAAATAAAAGGAGGAGGGTTAAGCTGCCTTTCTTCAGCAAAGTGTACAACTGCCTTTTAGCTGTTGCATAAGACGTTTCCTGCAGCTGGAGGTGGAAACAAGACGGTGAAAATGTGTCGGTGTGGAGAAAGCGGAGGAGTGAGTGTGGGCGAGAGAGGAGGATGTCAATCTGTGTGGAAGAGAGAGAAAGAGCGAGAGAGCCGCAGAGCATGAATATAAACGTGTTATTTCTATTATTTCTGACGTTCTCAGTTGAAAATGTCAAAGTGATTTTGTAGAAACACAGAGAGGACGGGAGGCGTGTCTCTGCTCCTGATCTTCAGACACCAGTGGAGCTAAAAATGAGAATTATTAAAATTCTGTCCTGGAAACATTAACGCAACAAGTCCTGAACAAACACACAGGAAGTCCACACTCAGAGGGACACATCGTGCTTTCTGTTCACTCGTTTCAACTCTACATGCAGACTCTCCACAGGAAGAGAAAGAGATCAAACTAAGAGTTTCTGCTGCAGCCAAGGGAAGATTTCCTAATGTCTGAAACTCTGTTATTGATCATTAAAGCCGATAAAAGCACAGCTGCCGTCATCACTCTGGATTTATGTGATTATTCTACCTGAGGTACTCGTCACCAGATGTCGGCTGGGGGTGCAGAGTCCTTGTGTTCCTAATGACAAGAAGAGATTGATCTGTTTTCATGTCGTTTAGGAGATTAAAGAGATCGTTCTCAGGTTTTTATTCCCTCTCTCTATCAGGGCGAGTTATCTGAAAACTTTCTGTCCCCCAAAACAAATATTTACCTCTTTAATTGTTGTCTTTATTCTCAACATATCATTTCCTCTTTCGCTCCGTATGTGGAGACAAGCAGCACTCGAACTTTGCCAAGAGATCACTGGCATCAACCCGAATGATCACAGTGATGTTTTAAAGTGAGAAGATCCTCACCCCCCTCTTCATGCAGACTTTACACTTCTGTCATCAGGGAGGACGTTCGCCTACTCTGGAGCTTATTCACTCCTGAACATTTATTTTTTGATAGGTGTATTTCTTTTCATGCCTTTATTTAGAGCTAGGACAGTGGATAGAGTC
The DNA here is from genome assembly GCA_020745685.1 of Tautogolabrus adspersus. Taxonomy (NCBI): domain Eukaryota; kingdom Metazoa; phylum Chordata; class Actinopteri; order Labriformes; family Labridae; genus Tautogolabrus; species Tautogolabrus adspersus. The sequence goes on along the minus strand of CM036550.1, from coordinate 27,106,433 downwards.
AGAAATCGGGGAGAGAGAGAGAGTGAGGAATGACATGCAGGGAAGGAGCCACAGGTCGCGGCTGCCCACTTGCAGGACTTTAGCCTCCGCACATGGGGCACACGCACTAACCACTAGGCGACCGACGCACCACTCCTTAACTTTTCTAGAAAATGTAAGAAATCTTCCTGATTTAGCTGTCCACCCAGCAAGAGGCAGAAAAAACGACATGAAGTGATGGACGAAGCAACACAGTCAAACGCTCTGATTACTGTTTTTATCACTCAATCAATCTTTATTTGTATACCACAAATTCATAACAAATGTTCTCTCAAGGCACTTGACCGTGTGTTGGCCATGTTGTGAGCGGAGGAAATAGACGAGGAGGTTAAAGAAACTGTGCAGCTCAGAGTCGACCTGCAGTCGCTGATTCTCATGAAAACAGCAACAAGCCGGCCGTCAAGAGCTTCAATACATCCCCAGGCTAAACACTCACTGTGTGTGTGCGTGTGTACGTGTGTGTGTGTGTGTGTGTGTGTGAGTGTGTGTGTGTGTGCGTGTGTGTGTGTGTGTGTGTGTGTGTGTGTGCGTGCGTGCGTGCGTGTGTTTGTGTGTACGTGTGTGTGTGTGTGCCTGGTGTGTGTGTGTGTTTGTGTGTACGTGTGTGTGTGTGTGCCTGGTGTGTGTGTGTGCGTGTGCGTGCGTGCGTGTGTGTGTGCGTGCGTGTGTGTGTGTGTGTGAGGTTGAGGGTGAAACACCTCGAGAGAGCAGCTGAAGGTCATGCAGCTCATAAAAACAGATGCTGCATGTTCATCTTATTTAACTTTTCTTCACTGGAGAGATAAAAACGAGTTTTTCTGAGTTTGTGTTTCGACAGAAACGTTTTGCGACTGAATCACGAGGAGCTGCAGATCGCTCAGCGGAGATAACAGTGAAGGGTATTTGTTTTGCGAGACAGAATCAGTGGGTCTAACATCTGTTTTTATTGATTTGATTATAATTTATACGTGTTTGTGCCTCAGTCGCTGATGTTCACCTGCAGCTGTGTTTGGTTTTATTTTAGATTCATTCTTTTCAGAGATGCTGCACACTTTCAAAAATCTAATGTTAGACTTTTTAAGACCCAAACTCAGAAGAACTACTACAATTTTTGCACCTTTTAGCATCTGTGCTTTTCAGATTTCATGCAGGACTCAACTCTTTGATTTAAATTGTGCAACATTTTTTGAAGCCTTTTTGCGTGTCTCGCACGAAGTCTCATCATTTCTTCTTTCTAGAAGCCAAACTTGCGCGCTTAATCTTCTTTCCTCCTCTCCTCTGTTCACCGTTTGTTGTCATGCTCAGGAGTCTGGATGTTGTGTTTTTTTTTTTAAATTGACCGGACGCTCTGTGTGTTTCCTTGTCTGACTTCCTGTCCGGGTCGATCTACTCTGCCCAGCTTGACGCGTGCTCGCAGCGAATTCCGTCGAAAATAGGCTTGCAGCGTATTTGATACGGAGCAGAGCGTAGCGGCGCTGCTGGCACGCTCCAGAGACGGACTGCGGCGCTCGCTGTGGAAACACAATCATTGACTAGAGTTGGAGCGAACAGCGGAGTAGTGTGCGGCGCTGACGGACAGAGGCGCGCACATATGCAGTCTACTCTGCGGAGTATGCGGAAATATGGAGCTAGAGCTGGTTGAGCCGTTTTCACTCAATGTTTACTCCACAGAACGAAGGGTGCTGTCAGTCTGAACATTTGACTCGTACGGAGATAGACACGAGATGTGGAAGTGGAACTTACAATGATGCAGATAGAAAAGAGAAGCTCGAGAAAATAATGTTGAATAATGGATTTAAAAAAAGAAAAACAAGAACGAGTTCATTCTGTGTTTTTAAAACAGCTGCATGAAGGTCACACTGAAAGCTTTCGAGAATCACAACAACATTCAGAAACCTGTGTGTGTGTGTGTGTGTGTGTGTGTGTGTGTGTGTGTGTGTGTGTGTGTGTGTGTGTGTGTGTGTGTGTGTGCGCGCGCGTGTGTGTGTTTCTGAACAAGGTGTGATTTCACAGAAACATGATCACCGGCTGCAGCAGCTCCTTGTCAACATGTTTCCCGTGAACCGAAGCTCCTCAGAGGGAATTAATGATGTCGTGTGAAAACTAAATAAAACCTCCCACCAGCTTTTAAATCCAATTATTATTTCATTCAGCAGTTTGAAGAGAGGATGGCGTTTACATCGGCGTTTTGATCTGCATGTGACGTCTGCATAGATATTACCTAGTGTTGTAGTCAAGACCAAACTAACCAAGACCAAGAGATACCTGAGACCAGAGGGCTCCAAGACCGGGACCAGACCAAGACATTAAAGGATCAAGACCAAACAAGACCAAGGCAGGGCGAGGCCGAGACAAGACCAAGACCATAAATATCACTGAAATATCATCATCTTGTGTGCAGCGGCGTGTCACTCACTTAGACCGTAACACCAGGAAGGTTGCGGCCGTAACCGGGGGATAAAAATCCAATCCAATCATTGAAGAGATCGGAGAGTGGATAGAGTCAAAAACTGGGAAGAGAAGGAAAAGGGCCACAGGTCGGATTCCAACACCAGGCAGCTCGCTTTGAGGACCGCAGCCCCCGAACAAGGAGCGTATGCCCTCGCCACTAGTCCACCAGCACCCCTCATTCCTCCATCTTTAAAGTTTCATTGCAGCATCTGAATCTGTCTGCAAATTTTCCACTTTTTATTCTTTGTTTCTGAGGTGAGCTTTTATTAATTTATCAGCTTTTTTTTTCGTGTTCCTGACAGATATTTGACTCAATTATGAATGATTCCCTCCAGTGTTTTCACTTACAGATACAAGATGAAAAATGGTATGATTCCAAAGCAGCCTGAGGCGGAGGAGCCCGGCAGGGGGCCACAGATCCTCGTCTCCGACGATGTCAGAGAGGCAAAAAAAGTTCAGACGATAAAAACCATGTTTGAAAAACCAAACCTCCCCTCACAGACTGTTTTTAAAAACCTTCCAGCCTCGTGCAGGTTTTATTCAGACTCTTTAAGGACCTGAGGCAGATGTTTGAGGTCGGTGAGGGGCCAAACACTCGTACCTAAACACACCTGGATTATTCAGGACCTCATTAAGCTCCAGGTACACTGTGCGTGTTTGAGAACTGAACTCAACTCAGTCACCTGAAATTAAGTCTGTACGTAATTTAACTTTCACACCAGAAGAGAAACCGGAATCTTTCCTTCCAGGCTCAGAGTAAATTTCCCGTTTGAAGTCAGAGTGAGCTGATGTGACAACGCAGCAGGAAATGTTCAGGAAAATTCACAGCGAGCAAGCGGGAAGGGGTGGTGACTTTTACTGCCTGCGATCGGAACACAACCATAGACTGTCTGCACGCGGCAGCTGTGATCTTCATGCACGTCATTGTGTGCTCTTCCCTATGAATGTGTTGAACTACACATTGTCATCATAGCGTCAGACTCTGCTGCTTTATCCGCCACTTCCACTTTGTTCTTTTCAAGTCATGTCATGGCTGCATGGTGGTGCAGTGGCTCACAGCGAGGAGGTTCCTGGTTTGAATCCCCGTCTGACAGGAGCCTCTCTGTGTTCTCCCCGTGCATGCGTGGGTTCTCTCCGGGTACTCCGGCTTCCTCCCACAGTCCAAAGACATGCTGGTTAGGTTAACTGGTGACTCTAAATTGTCCGTAGGTGTGAATGTGAGTGTGGCTGGTTGTCTGTCTCTATATGTCAGCTCTGTGATTGGCTGGCGTCCAAAGTCCAGGGTGTAACCTCGCCTGTTGCTCTTTTTGCACTTGAACTGCACATTTGCACACCTCCACTCTGCACTTCAATAACTTGGTAGGAATTCACATTTTGGTTTGAGCTCTTGACTGATTGTATTGCCATGTTTTTTTGGGTTTTGCGGTGATGTTGTCCTCGTGTTTCTTGTCTCGGTGTGCTCCTGCTGCAAAACACATTTCCCCGTGTGGGACAATAAAGAATCTGAGTCTGAAAACGGCTTTTGTCTTCAATCTGCTGTCTGTGTTTTTGGTATTTAACATCTTTACATCTCGTCTGGTGCAGCTTGGCTGATTGTCTCCAGTGAAATGTTTCTGTATGCAAACGTTGATAATAAAATATCTCCTGTCTAATGTGTGAAACTTCTTCTGTACCCTCTTAAACACCGACCTCCCCGTCAACAAACTCGTCTTCTTTATCGTTAATGCTCCTGATGGATTTTCTTCATTTAGCAGGAAACTGAGCTGTAATCCAGCAGCATGAAGAACAATGAATAAAACTCTGGATTATTCATGCTGCAATTTACTGCTCTGCTGTTTCCAAAGTGTGTGTGTGTGTGTGTGTGTGTGTGTGTGTGTGTGTGTGTGTGTGTGTGTGTGTGTGTGTGTGTGTGTGTGTGTGTGTGTGTGTGTGTGCCCTTCTTTCATGCGAGACAGAATTCAATTAGACGATGATGTAGTTTCACCGAGTCTCCAGTTTGGATTTGACGGCAGAGAGATGATGATGGTGTTTTATTTATGCAATCAATTTACTGCTCATCACGCACACACGCACACACACACACACACACACACACACACACACACACACACACACACACACACACACACACACACACACACAAACATTTAAATAGAAAACTGATTATATTTTGTCATTATTTTTGCACATTCTTTCACATTAAAGCTTGTTGTGTTTACTCCGTGCAGAGAGATGCATTCTGGGTAAGCATGAAGACATTTATCTTGACATACGGAGAAAAGAGAACAGAGGTCGTGCACCGCCCGACGGAGCCAAACCAGGATGCTTACAGATTGTTGAAATGAGCAGATCTACTTCTGTGTCATATCTACGTCCTGGCCTCGCCATAGAGGCCCACGCCATAGAGGCCCACGCCATAGAGGCCCTCGCCATAGTGAGCACTACATACTTGTGTGCTGGTATGTCTGTGTGGCCCTGCAATAATTTGCCTACAAACACCCGTTGGCTGTCTGATTTCTTTGCTTGTCCAACCCCCCTTTTTTCGGTTCCGCCATATCCTCTGCCTGTTTGTGTTCAGGAAACCATGGCGACTGAAACCGAGTGTATGTTGCCGCTGATAAATATCGAGCAGCAGATGATTAAACCGGCTCGTAGCATTCTCCCTTCTGCAAATGTTAGAACACATCGGCCGAACTGGAAATGTTGTAAATGCAGGAAATACAATGCTTTACAGCGGTCCAATCACAGGGCTTGCATTTGCGTCGTTCCTATGCAGTTAAGTTGAATGGACCCGCCCACAACATGAAAGTCAACATAAAAAAGTCTCATTCTCATTTCCTGGGCAGAATAGCGCTGGCTGTGCGCTCGGAGCTCTTGCATGAAGCATTTGTGCGCTGAGAAGAAAAGCGCTGCACGTCCGTCCTGTTTCTATGACAACAGTCTGTTGACAACAGCCGCTGTATGACCGACACTGCTCCGTTACTTTTTACTGCATGTTTTATATTTGAGATCGTTTATTTCCCGATCAGACACGGAGCGAGGAGGATGTGGGTAAAAGACACGATCAGTAGGAGACTAAAATACAGGGAATGTCAAACATTTGGAAAAGAGCGCCGGTGACGTCAACAGCGCCTTTCTGAAAAGTTGAAAGATTTTCGCTGGGCGCTGCGCTTTTCATCCAGGCAGCCGCTTTCTGCTGCAAACGCTCTCTGCCCATTGAAAACAACTGAGAAAAAGACGCTGGCGCTGAGAGTGGACACGGGGCCTAAGAAGGCAGGGTTTACGTTTTAAAAAAAACAAGCTCCCTTATGGGCTGCTTGGCTGTGAGGGTCCCTTGTGAAAGAGAAACCCAAGGTGCCTTCAGGGACAGTCTGCCCTGAAATGTTCTAGAATTTTTTAGGAGTGCACGCGTGAAAATGGCTTTGGAGTCCTGAAACGATCCAGAAACATTCAGGCAGACTGTCAGCTTACATGACCAGAATCCAAGCGTTAGAAAAAGGTCTGCTAAATCTGAAAATGGACACTTGAGTACTTCTTCTGTGGCTTTATTTTCATTCTAACAAGTCTTATAGCACAAACAGGAAATGCAGTCATGTCCACTAACAGTCTCCTCCAGAGTCGAGATTTTCAGGTTAAAAAAACAGGATTTCCTATAAATACATCGTGGATAGAGTGTTCCTGCATGTGTGTGTGTGTGTGTGTGTATGTGTGTGTGTGTGTGTGTGTGTGTGTGTGTGTGTGTGTTGTTTATTCTTCTGTCTGTCAGTGTGTGTTTGCTCTGAGACACTGACGAGGATTTTTATACATACAGTACTTTCATTGGTGGGGGTTTTCAAACTCTGTGTATGTGTTTGTTCGTCCTGAAAGTAAAATGTGTCATTTCAACACACACAAAGGCACACACACTCACACCCACACACCCACACACACACACACACACACACACACACACACACACACACACACACACAGTATACAGTATATGTCCATGTATAGGGTGAGTGTGAAGTTGCAGCTCTGAATGAGAACAAGCTTCAGTGTTCCTGCTGCAGGCTGAAAGACCAGAATAATACTGCAACCTCACACCCACACACACACACACACACACACACACACACACACACACACACACACACACACACACACACACACACACACACACACACACACACACACAAACTATTCATATTCACACATGTACAGATTCACACTGACTGTATTCTAGCTTCAGTACAAGTACTCTGACACTGCCGTAGCATAATTAGCATATTAAACACAGTGATAGGCAGTGTGTGTGCGTGGGCGCGTGCATGTATGTGCGTGTGTGTGTGTTTGTTTCTGTTTGTGTGTGTGGATTAGAGGAGTGTGTGTTTCTGAGCTGTCAGCAGACTCAACATATGAACTTTTATTCTTCTCAATTGGGAAAAGTCGGATTTGTCGCCATCCGCTTTTTACATATAAACGCTAAATACTGTAAAGGTGTGTGTGTGTGTGTGTGAGTGTGCGTGTGTGTGTGTGAGTGTGTGTGAGTGTGTGTGAGTGAGTGTGAGTGTGAGTGTGAGTGTGAGTGTGCGTGTGTGTGCCATGTGCGTCCTGTCTGTGTTGTCGGATAAGACTCTGAGCTCCATTGACTCGTTAAACTGGACTAAACATGTCATCTAATCTCTGATGTGTCCTGAGTTTTAAATCTGATGCAGATCACAGCCACACATCTGATCTCAGCCAGGTGTCGGTCACATCTGGACGAGTTTGTCATAGAAAAAAGGTTCACCTGTCGGGTCATCAGCTGCCTCTCAAAAAAGATTTATCCACGCGTAAATGATCCACCAGTCATTCCATCCCAACTAACAGAAGACAACCAGTGAAGACTTGTTGTCATGGTAATGTTCAGTTTCATTCCTCCATGAGCCAGCATGATAGCTTATTAATTAGCTTATGGGCTAACGTCATTAATATTCAGTTTTTTTAAAGGTAGAGTCAGGTACAAAATGTTCGTCTCAGTTTATAACCTCAACATTCAAACTGGGGCGCATACATCGACAGAAAACTGGAGTTCCTCACGGAGCTTTGAGGTGTTTCTGTCTTTGAAAGATTTGGGAGTGAGCCAATGTGAGGCCACGAGGAGGACGCTCTGTGTGACACGGGACTCGGGGAACCGCCCACACAAAATGCCTCTCTGTCAGAGGTCAGATCTGTCGGATCCAAATGTATTAATGAAACACAAAACACACAACGAGATGTCATCGGAAGAAGCTTCATTTGTGGCTACGAAGTCGTCAAGAGTCACACAAAAGTTTCTGTAAAAACTCTCTCAGAACATGAACAAAACATGCGATACTGCTGTACACACACACACACACACACACACACACACACACACACACACACACACACACACACACAGGGTCATCTGTTAGACAGATTGCAGCCCAGCATCGCTCGTCCACCTCCCTGCAGAGAGAGAGGGAGGAGCTGTGTGTGTGTGTGAGTGTGTGTGTAATAAAATCAAGCTCCATTATCATCATCATCATATTACATAACCATTACCACAAATCACTGTTACCTCTTTGTAAATTGTGTGTGTGTGTGTGTGTGTGTGTGTGTGTGTGTGTGTGTGTGTGTGTGTGTGTGTGTAGGCGTCCAGCCGGCGCCTGCTGAATCACGTCATGCTGACAGCAGCTCTGATCAATTACAGCCAGAGATCAGAAGAGACGACCGCCGATCAATAACCATTACTAAACACTTGCTTTGTGTGTGTGTGTGTGTGTGTGTGTGTGTGCGTGTGTGTGTGTGTGTGTGTGTGTGTGTGCGTGTGTGTGTGTGTGTGTGTGTGTGTGTGTGCGTGTGTGTGTGTGTGTGTGTGCATGTGTGTTTCTTTTTGTGTGTTTCTGCCTCTTTTTTCCTGTTTTCTTTTATCTGAAATAAAAACATAAAAACAGAACATCTGACTTTTTTTCTCCATTTTAAAAACACTAAATTGCGTTTAAATGTTTATTTTTTGTAGCCGGTGTTTTTTGTTTGTCGTACGTAATGAGAAGGAGAGAAGAAGAAAAAGGTCACTTCCTGTTCCTTCTGAGGAAAATGAAAAATAAGATTACAGCTTTCACCAGCAGTTATTTTAAGACGTTAAAGCGTCTGCAGAGAGAAGAAGAAGAAGAAGTGACGACAGAAGAGCGTGTACAGTTTGCAGCGTTCTTCATCTCTTTACGATTTTCAGCAGTTCATTACTTTACACCCGACTTTTATCAACAATCAAAGATCATCTTAAACATTCTCAAACACGATTACTGTTTTCAATTGTTTCTATAAAAGGGCAGCACGTTTTTCTGTATCATCTATATCTCTGCTGTCAGGTGAAGGTGTAGTTTAACTGAAGGCCTGCTTCACACAGAGAATAGGCAGCATGGCTACATGTTGGCTGCTTGTTGGCTAAATGTTATCTTCTTATTGACTGCGTGTCAGCTCCCTATCGGCAGTCTGTTGGCTGCAAGCTTGATGCTTGATGGCTGCGTGTCAGCTGCCTGTTCATTTATGTTGGTTGTGTATCGACTCCTTGACGGCTGAGTGTCCGCTGCATGTTGGTTGCGCGTCGGCTGTATGTTGACTGCGTGGCAGCTGGGTGTCGGCTGTGGGCTGCATGCTGGATGCGTCTCCCTGTAGTAATCCCTTTCTTCATTAGTTTTACCTCAATAAATCACAAGCTGTATATTTGTATTCTCCTTAATCACTTTATAAATGTTAGAAAGACTTATTCCTCACAGCAAAGGGTAACATGGTGCATGCTCAACTGTCAATCATAATCAATACATTTAAATAAAGTAAACTTTTGAATCATTCTCCACCCGACCAGGCTGCACCACAAACATGTTTCCAGTGTCTCTATACGAGCTGCGGGGGCTGGTCTTACCAGACGACAATCTTATTTACATTAAAACAGAATCATTAACTCACATAAAGACTACCAGTGAATGCTCTGTGTTGTCTTAAACATGTACAAACACACACACACACGCACACACACACTGCTGTTTTGTGTTTTCATGTAAATGTAAATCAGACTCATTGCGTGTGATTGAACATTGAGTCCTGACATCGATTTAACCGAACCTCCTGCTGTCTGTACAACAACACAAACACTGTATGTGCTCCTAACGAGGGAAAGTGATTGTTGCCACGGCGATGCCTGACAGCTCGTCAATAAGTCTTCTAAGCAGGTGGACCGCTGGGCTTCAACGAGCGAGAGACTGACCACTGACCACAGAGGAGAGAGAGAGAGAGAGGGGGAGGACACTGAACTGAATGTTTTTCTGCTTCATGCGTTTGAATCTAACAGCATTTTAAACACCACAGAAGAAGAAGCAGCAGCTGAACCGTCAGGGCTGCAAGGTTTCTGATGTGTCACAGACAGAAAGCAGACCGTTCTTCATGCCAGCCTCTGAGCTGCAGAGTGTGAGATGTCACTGAGAGGCCAAACACCCGTCGACTTCTCCCTGCGGAGTTGTTCACATTCAGTCTCCATAAACAGCGAGCTGAATGTGCTTTAGGCAGCTCCTGTTTGCAGTGAATACATCAGTATGTACAGTCGACTATCAGAAGACACGGGCTCCCCTTTATCAACAGGGAAATAATGTGCAAGTGCAAATAAATCTGTGTTAATCAAACATGGGCACGCTGGTCGTACGCACATCTGTATTCAGTCATTGTTGATAAATCGCACGTTCTTAACCAACATGCAGAGACAGGACCAATCAGAAACACCTTAAATTAAAGGCAGGGTTGGTAATTTTGGAAAACTAGCATGATTTTGAAAGTAGCGTCTGTCAGTGCTACACCCGCCCCCTCCCCTCTGTGCTCCGTCAGAAGCCACGCCCCTCACTTACATGCACGAGCGCCGTTGCTCCAGAAGTGGACCTCAGCTCATCTCTTGCATTGTGTAGAAACTACGTCGTCTCATGTCTCATTCAGCGGTAAGTAAACTCACAGTATAAACTCCGTCATCAGTGACGAGCTTTGAGTGTGGGCTAGAGCACGCAAGAGGTAGAGAGCGAGCAGGGAGACAGGGAGGCGTGATTGGTTCATCAGATTGGTACCTCGTGGCAGACATTGGTCAAAGTTTTTACAGACTTACAACTGCTACAGATGACGGATGTTCTTTGTTCCTTTTTCAGAGGACATGAGTTATTAATTTCTGTCAGGACCTAAAGACAATTTCAACCAACATCTTAAAAAGTGGATCTGGAGGAAATTACCAACCCTGCCTTTAACCATGGACCTGCCAAATCTCACGCATGGGCGGTGAGAGTCAAATTGAAGTCTCACTCCAAACGTTGGGAGAACTTGGCAGCTTTGTAACCAAACACGGTGACAACACAACCCGGTTAAATATTCTTTAAACCTGAACAGGAATAATGTCTGAGAGCAAAGAAAAGGGGCTTCACAGCGACCTGAAGTAAGGTGTAAACAAAAGTTAAATAAATTAAAGGGTTAAAAGGAAGCAAAAAACGCACGGCGATGCACAGGTACAACCACGGAGACGCGACGCTCTCCCATCAGATGGTTTCTACAGATGAAGCAGTGGTGTCTGCCTCTTCCTGGTTAAAAAGGTTTTTTAATTCAAAGTTATTCTTTAGTAAATGTATTTTGAGCTTCAGGAACACACGGGTAATTGTTCCATAATATCCCAAAAAACTGCTTACATAAACTGATTGATGTCTTCTGTTTTTTTGATTAGTCAGCAGTATTTTATGGCTAAACAATTACTGTTGTTAAATCCGTCTCGGTGTCGGATGTAATTGAAGTTATTTCCATCCTCTGGTCTGTGATCATCTGATAAGAAGTCTAAATATAAATGAAGTTAAAACAGGTCGATGTGGATATAAATACTCTGACAGCTTCACTCTGCCTCTCAGGTGTGTACTGAGCGCGTGCAGAACGCCCCGCCGCTGTTTTTGGATGAAATGTGTCGACAGATTTGGAGTCACAGCGGCTCGCCTCCTGTTTACAGTCGGCTTGTTTTAACCTCTGATGGCGAGAAGAGGAAGGGGAGACGTGATTCAACCCCACAAACATTAAGAATCAGGTCTGTCATGAATCTGGATCAGCTGTTACACCAGTTAGCAGAAACACACCGGACATGAGGATTTGACTCTATTTAAAGGAGTAGTTGTTGAATGTTACATCTCTGGCCTCGCTCTGTCTGCAGCAGATGGGGGGGGGGGGGCCGTTTTCACATATGCACTCTGAAAATATCTAGAACATGTCAGGAGGACTGCTCCGGATATTCTCCTGATCTGGCTGTTCACATATGCTCCTCACAGCGGGAGACAGGAGGGGGGTGGGGGGGTCTCCTGAGACAAAACATGATGTAAAAAAACTATGCAGAAGTAGCGGACGAAGCAACAGAGTCCACTATACGACGCTATAATGAGAATATTTGTCATATCATTAGGCGTTTGCGGACCGCAGGAACTTTTTCATACTTCTAGAAACCGTTGGAATCCCCCCCCCCCTTTTTTTATTGATTCCGCACCGCAGGAACTATAAACTGTTTTAGGTCCTAGAACCCGTTTAGAGGAACCTTTAAAGCTCCTGCTTCAGAGAAGGTTCCCTGGCGGTGCCAATGCAGACAAAAACCCTCCCCATGGTGTGTAGATCTCAGGTAACTCCCCATGTGGATAATTTCTTTAAAAAAAGTCTCCACCTAAAGCTACGTGTAGTTGAACAGAATCACAATGTGAACTAAAGAGCGGAGAAGAACATACTGGAGAACAGGAAACAGAATGCTTTACTTTTGTATAAATCTATATTTAATTTTTTAGAAAAAGCTCCTGACTCCATCTTGAAGTCTGGATTCTACGCACTGTGTTATAAAAGAGACCCCTGAGCTTCACAAGCTGTCAGTCTGGACCCGCACAGAGGTTTCCAATCCCCTGTTTGAGTTACTCAGCTGAAGATGTATCAGTTTAAGCTGCGTCACGGCGCACACAGGAGCAGAACGAAACACAGCAGACTGTAAAGTTCAGAGTACAGAAACGACAAAAGTACAAAGTGATGGAAACAGCGATGATGTGTCAGAGGGAACTTGTTTCTGTGAAACATTTGCACGTGGGAGGCGAGCTCTGGCACTTAAAACGGCTGAGACTCTGCACGAGAAAGCATTTCATGAAACATTTAAGAATACACAAGACTCGTCTGAAGATAACAAAAAGGGGGTCATTCAAAGCAGGACTTAACAACAAATACACCAATGTAGAGGGAGTTCAACTGGAACCTCCATCTATCTCTTCAAAATACAACTAAACGTCAGAGCTGGGATGGAGGGGTTGTGGATCACTTCACACATATTTCTAAATTGGCCCAAAACGTCTTTATTGTGGATTTCACACATGCACACAACTCCTGAAAGCTTCCTGAAATGTTCACGTTGAGCTGCACGTGTGAACGCAGACAGCTGGACTTGCACGTCAACTTTATTCTGGAGTTTTTCGTTTTTCCTGCCGGCCTCCCAGAAAAATGTTCTTCTTGAAGTCAGATGAGATGATGTGAGAACGCAGCAGAAAATGTGACAAAAACCTGCTCACAACAATAGCCTGTATGAATGCGCCTGGTGTGATCTCCGTGCATGTAATTAAACTGCGTCATTGTGTTTTCTCTGTTCACCAGAATGTTCTGTGCAGACTGCCTGAAATTTTCTAGAAAATTTCAGGCAACCTGCCCCTGAAATCTTCCTGAGTTGGTTGTTCACACTCTCCCTGCAGGACAGGATGGAGGGAGGGTCTCGGGAGACAAGACATGACGTATAAAACAGAGATGCAGTATTCCTAAACGTGTCTCCACTTTAGCACAATCAGTTTTTTTCTTTTAAAGCCATTAAAGAATGGAATAATCTTCCAACTAGTCTTAAACTTTGCACAAACCTCTGCACTTTCACCCGCAAAGTCAAAAAAATGGATTTTAAGTAACCAGTCTTGTCAGCATCAATGTGTCATCTCCACAACCATTTACATCTCAGGGAAACATAATGTCTTAATATCTGTATATTGTTCTGTCTTTCTTCTCTCTTATGAAATGTGTGTGTGCGTGTTTGTGTGCGTGTTTGTGTGCGTGTTTGTGTGCGTGTTTGTGTGCGTGTTTGTGTGCGTGTGTGTTTGTGTGCGTGTTTGTGTGTGTGTTTGTGTGCGTGTTTGTGTGCGTGTTTGTGTGCGTGTTTGTGTGCGTGTTTGTGTGCGTGTTTGTGTGCGTGTGTGTTTGTGTGCGTGTTTGTGTGCGTGTTTGTGTGCGTGTTTGTGTGTGTGTGTGTTTGTGTGCGTGTTTGTGTGCGTGTTTGTGTGCGTGTTTGTGTGCGTGTGTGTGTGTGTACGTGTTTGTGTGCGTGTTTGTGTGCGTGTGTGTTTGTGTGCGTGTTTGTGTGCGTGTTTGTGTGCGTGTTTGTGTGTGTGTGTGTTTGTGTGCGTGTTTGTGTGCGTGTTTGTGTGCGTGTGTGTGTGTGTACGTGTTTGTGTGCGTGTTTGTGTGCGTGTTTGTGTGCGTGTTTGTGTGCGTGTTTGTGTGCGTGTGTGTTTGTGTGCGTGTTTGTGTGCGTGTTTGTGTGTGTGTTTGTGTGCGTGTTTGTGTGCGTGTTTGTGTATGTGTGTGTTTGTGTGCGTGTTTGTGTGCGTGTTTGTGTGCGTGTGTGTGTGTGTACGTGTTTGTGTGCGTGTTTGTGTGCGTGTGTGTGTGTGTACGTGTTTGTGTGCGTGTTCTTGTGCGTGTTTGTGTGCGTGTGTGTTTGTGTGCGTGTTTGTGTGCGTGTTTGTGTGCGTGTTTGTGTGCGTGTTTGTGTGCGTGTTTGTGTGCGTGTGTGTTTGTGTGCGTGTTTGTGTGCGTGTTTGTGTGCGTGTTTGTGTGCGTGTTTGTGTGCGTGTTTGTGTGCGTGTTTGTGTGCGTGTGTGTTTGTGTGCGTGTTTGTGTGCGTGTTTGTGTGCGTGTTTGTGTGCGTGTTTGTGTGCGTGTTTGTGTGCGTGTTTGTGTGCGTGTGTGTGTGTGTGTGTGTTTGTGTGCGTGTTTGTGTGCGTGTTTGTGTGCGTGTTTGTGTGCGTGTGTGTTTGTGTGCGTGTTTGTGTGCGTGTTTGTGTGCGTGTTTGTGTGCGTGCGCACATTTGATTTGTATTTTACTCTTGCCATCACCTGCCCAGGGACACCAGATGGAAATGAGCTAGTTAGCTTAATCTGGTACAAAGCATCTCTTCTCTTCTGAGACTAATGTTTTTTTGTATAATGTCCCTGATTCAAATAAACTAAACTAAAGAATGACGCAGAAGTGGTGGACGAAGCAACAGAGGCCAAAAGAAAGGAACAGTCAAACAATAAGATGATAAGTCAAGCCTTAATATTAATGCTATGGTTCTACACCTTCACAACATCAACAAAAGAGAGCGGAGAATGATGGTGAAGCAGTGTCATTATTTAGATCACACCAGGCGCCTGCATACAGTCTGTGGTCATGCACCGGTTGCAGGATGCAAACGTCACCATCCCCACCCCCACCTTCTCGCTCGAGGTGAATCTTCCCTGAACATTTCCTGCTGCGTTCTTTCATCAGCTCACCCTGACTTCATGAGGAACATTTTAAGAACTCGGCAGGCAGGAAAAAGTCCGGATGAAGTCGGGGAGAAAAATGTTTGCGTTCACACATGCAGCTCAACCCAAAATCTTCAGGACGTTTTCAGGAGTTTGGTGCAGGTGTGAAAACACTAAAAGTGTCTCTTAGAAGTTGTATTTTTTTGTGTGTGTAAACAAACGTGTAGTAACCAATAAAAACTGTGACGTGTTTCAGCTTTAACGCAACGTTTCATTTTGACCGTCCTGACCTTTACACGGAGGGAACACTGACGGTGTAAATGCTGCTCAGACCTAAAAACTGGTTCCATGCAGTTACTTTGTGTTCAAATGATTCTCAGTAAAATAAATAATGATTAACTGCTTATCAGTCTTAGAAACCCAACAGGTTGCTTCAGCTGTAGCTAATAAACCTTAAGGATCTTAAAGACAGTGTTTTGAGAGTCGACAACATGAAAAGAAAAAGCAGTGTTCTGGGTGTTAACCGAATTCACTCACACTCACACACACACAAACACAGGTCTGAGACACGGCTCACCTCCCTGCACCACCCTGAACCCTCACAGCATGGACCCACAAGACTCCTGACAGACAACATCCAGGGAAAAATGAAACGTAAAGATCAGCTAGGACTCACCCTGCAGCAGCGTTGGGGTCCCCACCTGCACTCCAGCACTTTCCAGGAGGAACAAGTTGTAACCATCCTCTCCTCCTCTGCGCTCCTCTCAGGAGGCAAAGCAGAAACACTCGTGTCACAGAATACAGCCGTCTGATTGGATGTTTTTTTACTTTCTTTTGTCGGTTTTAAAGAAGAAGAAGAAGAAGAAAGAAGAAGCGTCTTTCTCTGCTGCGTTCCTCTACCGCGCCTTCTCTCTCTCTCCCTCTATATTTCTCCGCTCTGCCTCCGACAACAAGGATGTGAGGAGGATGCTGCCTGGCGCTGGCTGTGTCTCGTTGCCTGTGGTAACCAGTTGCTATAGCGATGGACCCGAGCTCATTGGGGGAAGAAGGTGATGATGGAGACTGGAGGGGGGCGGGGGGAGCGACTGGGAGACCTAGTGACGGACAGAGAGGAGCCCCTCTTGTTTACATGGAAGTTACATGTTTTGTGTCTTCATGTTGTGGTTCTGTCATGTTGTTTTAATGTGTCTTTATATCAAGCGGCAACCTCCGGTGTTGAAGAATGAAGCCAATGTAGAAGTTAAAAATCCTGCAGTTCCTGGAGTGTCCACTAGAGGCTGGCTGCAGAAGCACAGGAAGTCACATACACACCCATTCTAAAAAGCCTGTTTTTACAGCAGACATTAACATGTTTACAGCCTGGTTCAAAAAACCAAATAGGTCTGATTAGCTCATGTCTCGATCAGCACACACTGTACGGGGGGTGAATGTTTTGATGACTCATCAGTTTTGATTTGATGAAGGATAAGAGTTATTCACAATAAGGCGTGTAGCTGACCTGATTGACAGGTGGGCGCGGTGTAACGGTTTGTCAGGAGGCTTAAAACCCGCCTCAGCTCCAGCTCTCAGTCTGTCGTTAGGTTGACTGAAAGTTAGGGTGAGACAGCATTTCCAGCATGGAGACCGCCATCGATGGGACTCCAGCGACCCCTGCAGGAACAGATGGGTGACGTCGCTCAGGCTTCATCCATTAAGATTTACCAGTTGTTTTGTGCCATTTATAATGTTGTTTTTTGTCTATTTGCAGTTTTGCAGTTATTTTGTATTATGTGTCCACTTGTGGTATCAAATTCATTGTTTTTTCAGGTTTGAATCATAGACTGTACATATTACTTTGAATATAAAAACAATATCTGTTCATAGATCCTTGTCTTCACACCACTGAAACAACTCAACACTCATTAAAACTGTTCTGTTGTTTTTTTTAAAGGAAGGAGGAGCCACTGTAATCACTGCAAACCTCCAATTATCCCAAACACACACACACACACACACACACACACACACACACACACACACACACACACACACACACACACACACACACACACACACACACACACACACACACACACACACACAGCTGTGTTACTGAAGGATGTTCATGTTAAATCCTGCAGTCATGTGTCATGGAGGCATCATCACAGCAGCTGTAACAAGAGCCGAGATAATCACAGGGTGTGTGTGTGTGTGTGTGTGTGTGTGTGTGTGTGTGTGTGTGTGTGTGTGTGTGTGGTAATTATCACCTCCTCTGGTGTGTGAACTACCTGATGCAGATGACAAAGAGCCAGTCTTCGCATGGTTTTGACTCAGACAGATGTTTCTACTGAACTTAATTCACTGAAGTGATTTAATTAAGACCAATAAAAGTGTCTGCAGTGATTTCACGGTTCATTTTATGTTCTGGTTTATTTTAATAAATACAAATCAAAACACCTGTTCATTACTTGTTCACACTTTTAAAACCACATTTTAAATGAATCTTTTCTACGCCAGGCAGCAATTTCCTGTGCTGAGAAATGAAGCCAACACTGAAGAGCTGTTAACCTCAGTTCCTCCAGTGTCCACTAGAGGCCGTCTCCTGCAGTGAGTCAATCCCCATAGAGCCCCATGTTAAAGGGACAGTTGTGTATTTTTGAAGTGGGCTTGTATGAGGTACTTGTCGATAGTGAGTATGTTAGCCACAGGAGATGTTGGTCAGCTCAGCACCTCTATGGAGAAGCTAGGCTTAGGAAGGTTTGCTCTGCATGTAATTTCAGTAATTTAAAGAAAAGCAGAGCTAAAAACAAACAAACATTGAGGTCAATGTACGCTATATTGGAAAAAAATAACAGGGCCTTACTTTCCCTTTGTTTTAGCTGGTTGGAGGGCCCCCCATTAATTTTTGCCTGGGGCCCTAACAGACTCTAGAATCGCCTCTTTATATGACTCCGTGGTGAGAGCTGTCCACGAGTCTGTAGTAGCAGACACTTTGACATCTTTGGCCTGTGGCCCTTCTCTTTAAGGACGTTCTCACATTAGGCACGATTGCTCCCCCCTCCCCTCTCCCTCGCTGGTCTGCGTTCACGTAGCATCATTCCGTGCCCGAGTACACTTGAGTATGCACACAGTGCGATACAGCAGGGGGCAGTATGCACATAATTGGTTTGCAAGTCCGCCAAAAGCAGAAAGAAGAAGAAGAAGCAACCATGGCCAACACTCGCAGGCCGAGTCCATCCTGCTAACTGTGGATGTTTATGTTACTTCTGAGACGCCAACAACGACCCTCTTCCTACTTATCCACCATGCAGCTCAGAGGATGACACTCGGATCCTGGCCCGGGTCTCTAGTTCGAAACCACCCTAACAGAATGTGCAGAACTGAAGAATCTGGAAAAACAAAAATACTGTGAACCAAACAGCCGAGGTCTAATCATGGTCTCAATCACTCACACCTGTCTGGGTGTGTGGAGGCTTTAATGTGAGACACAAAAACACTTGACTTCTCCTTTCTTGTTTTAGTCTTTGTTGTCTTCAAACTGTTGTTGTCACTTCATGTTTGTTTCTGTGTGACGCTCTTTAGGCCGCCTGCTTGTACCTTTGAAATGTGCTGTATGAATAAAGTTGAGTAGACTTGGTGTGACGCTACTCCTGTGCAGTTCTTCTGTTTGACCACCAGATGTCAGTGTTGGTAAAGCTGAGGCCTCCTGAATCCTTTTCCCTCTGAAATTCTTCTGTGTTTGTGTATGCAAACGAGGGACTATCCACTACAGAGTATCCTGAGAACAAGGAGCAACACAGATACCTATATTGTTACTGTCCAATTGTTCACTTTCATTTCAGTACAAATCTCACTTAAGGACTATTACACAATAAAGGATAAAATATGCAATTTCAGTCAATTCAATCATGTGGGGGTCGCAGTGTCTCGTGAACCCCAGGGGGTCCCGACCCCCACTTTGGGAACCACTGCCTTAGTCAGCAGTTCTCGTCCTTTAAAGCAGTGTTTCTCAAATGGGGGTACGTGTACCTCTAGGGGTACGTGGGAGTATTGCAATGGGTACGTGACAAATGTTGTTAAAAAAAAGTTGCACCACAACAAACCATTATAATGATTTCCAGGAAAATCCAGACGAGGATATTCATTTATGATATAGCTTGCATTATCGATTTATTCATGTTCTTTACCTAAATTATTTCCTGAAAAATGTTCTTGGCCGGGCAAAGGGCACTTGGCTGAAAGAAATTCTGAAAGTGGGTACACAAGCCAAACAAGGTTGAGAACCCCAGCTTTAAAGGATGCTCCATTTTTCAACACCGGATGTTGCCGCTTGGTATAATCCCCGGAACCAATGATGACAAGACGTTGTTTCCTCCGGTCTGTATTCCAGACGGAGCTCTGCCACTTTGTTTACTTTTTGTCGGTGTAAACAGACACTCAGCTGTGAGTCTGTCGCTGTTTCCTTCATTTTGATGACACGACCTGACTGTTCTTCGTGTTACGGTGGAAACATCATTAAGTTATCGGAGGATTAAACACTCGTTAAAGTCAAACATGTCCGCGGAGCAGCAGATGTGCCCCCCCTCGCCTTCCTCTCCGATCCCTCCCCGGGCGCTGCAGGGGTTCCCGGCTGTGGCCCCTCACGTCGGGCCGCCGTCAGAGATGGAGACTCTGCGGATGTTCGTCACCGAGCGGTTGACGGCGGCGGTGGACGACATCCTGCAGGTGTTCGGGAAGACGGTGTCTCGGTACCGGGAGCAGATCGACCTCCAGCGGCGGCAGCTGGACAGCCTGAGGTCCGAGGAGGGCAGCTGGAAGCCTGCAGCAGGTGAGTCCCGAGTCCCCGAAGAAGAAAGGTTTATTATTTATTTAATGGCATGATTGACATCTTTAGCGTAAGTGTCCATTGGAGGACAAAATCAAACTTCAACATTTTCTGCAGGTCCCATATCCTCCTCCTCTTCAGTGTGAATAAGTCTCAGAGCTCTTCAACATGTGTGTGAAGTGTCTTGTTCTAAATCCACTCTGATCCTGTATTTGATCATGCCTATAAACCCCTCTATTTCAGCCCTGCTCAGAACAGGCTGTTTCTGTGTCTGTAGCTTTAAATGTAAATGAGCTGTGTCTGACCACGCCCCTCTCTGGAAGGGCTTGGGTGGCTCGGGCTTTCTCGCTCCATGCCCTATTGTTTACGGTGAGAAGGCAGACTCAGAGGGCAGAACAAACACCTAGCTGTGGGAGTGTCACCCACCTGGGGGAGGGGTTACTGCCCTTTGTGATGTCATGAAGGGAAAATCTCCAGACGGCCTGTTTGAGCACACATTTTCTGAAAAGTGGAGCAGGCAAAAGACGGAGAGGATGGACTTTTCTCATCATTGGGGGGTTTGTAGACTGACTAGAGACACATATTAGAGTTAGAGGAACATGGTGATGTGTGTTTTGCACAATGTGTGACCTTTAAGCTCTAATGAAACTCACAAATGTCTGCAGACACCCTGGAGGATTAGCCCTGAAGGACTTTTAGTTGGTGAGTGATTGTGCTGAGTTCTCTTCTTGTTTCTCCTCAGCCCCTCTGACCGTGTCCTCCTGGATGAAACCCTGCCCGGACGAGCACATCCTTAACGTCCAGCTGGAGCAGACTGATGGCGTGGACAAGATGGACGCCGGCTCCTCGGCTGCTCGCATTAAGACCGAAGTAGGAGTTGAGGATTTTGTGGTGTCAGAACCAAACGGGGACTTGAATCCAGCCGGTGGTTCAGAGGGAGCGAGTGAAGGTCGACTCCTCACAGACTGCTCTGACACTGAAGACAGTGGAGACTACTGCAGAGATCCAGCACCTTTCTGGAAACCAGAGGAGGAAAGAGAAGCAGAAGGTCAAAGTTCATCCTGGAGCAACAGAGACAATAGCTCCTCTGATCTGTCCCATCAGCCTGTAACGGTGTTCAGCTGTAAAGTGTGTGGCGAGTCCTACCAGAGGATCAGCCATCTTCTCACTCACGCCACAGCACACCTAAGAGACTGTGGCCTGTGTGGGAAACACCTGGAGCCCACGGAAAACATGAAGCTTCACCTCAGAGCTCACAGGACGACATCGTTCTGCTGCAGCGTCTGCGGTCAGAGCTTCACCCTGCGAGGGAACCTGAGGATTCACATGATGATCCACTCTGGCGAGCGTCCGTACGCCTGCAATGTCTGCGGGAAGAGCTTCAGCAGGAGGGCCACGCTAGTGAGACACGTTCGCAGCCACACGGGCGAGAAGCCGTTCACCTGCACGTACTGTGGCCACAGCTTCGTGGAGAAGGGCAACCTGACCGTGCACCTGAGGACGCACACCGGCGAGAAGCCGTACTGGTGCTCCAACTGTGACAGACGCTTCAGTCAGCTGTCCTCGTTCCAAAAGCACCCCTGTCAGAGGAGAGCTCTGACCTCGGACCGCTCGTTCACATGACCTCTTCGAACCAGGGTTCCCTCAGGGCCACCTGGGGCCCGTTTCATGCTGCTTTGTCTGTCCCTTCCTGCTTCAGTTGACACTTCAGAAAATGTTGAATAAAAATAATCCTTGAAATTAAAGTTTCAAAATTTGTGATTTTCCTGTTGGGACTGTCGAGCTGTGACCGTTAAAAACCCGGCTGTGAAAATAGAAAGACTACACCTGGTGGAAGGATTTAGTTTGTTTTGGTGTTGTTGAAAGTTTTTCATTTTTCATATCTCATAAAAATTGGAACTAATTAAAGAAATATGTTGAGAAAAGCTTAAACTCAAAGTGTTAAATGTGGCCTTCTGTCTGACAAGGTTTGAGAACAGATTTTCTTGCACTTGACTGGATAACATTTGTATTATTCTACCATCTTATTCTGATAGCTTCCAGGTTTAATATGTTTCATTCATTATTTAATGTAACTGCTGCTGTATTGTAAGTGATTTTTTTCAAGGTGTATTTAGACATCCACTCCAGCAGATGGCGCTAATTCGCCATGGTCTTCCACAGTGAGAATCCCACTGAGCATGCGCAAAAAACAACAACCCGGAAGTGAACCTGGTAAACAACCTACCACGACGCTTTGGAGTGCGAAGTCCTCCCGGTTTGTACTCTTTCTCTCTCTCTCTCTCTCTCCGCCGCTTACGGTGCCGTTAAAATGTCTAAAATCGAGATGCTGAGGCTGCTGATCAACCAGCGGCTCACCGAGGCCGCGGAGGAGATCTTCGGGGTGTTCGGGAGAACCATAGCCGAGTACGAGGAGGAGATCTCCCGATCCAGGCTGGAGATCGACCGCCAGCGCCGGCTGCTGGACCTCTCCAGGAAGCCGCAGATATCCGTGGTCTTAACCGGCTCAGGTTAGTGTTTACCGGGAGGAGTACACCGGCTCAGGTTAGTGTTTACCGGGAGGAGTTCACCGGCTCAGGTTAGTGTTTACCGGGAGGAGTTCACCGGTACAGGTTAGTGTTTACCGGGAGGAGTTCACCGGTACAGGTTAGTGTTTACCGGGAGGAGTTCACCGGTACAGGTTAGTGTTTACCGGGAGGAGTTCACCGGTACAGGTTAGTGTTTACCGGGAGGAGTACACCGGTACAGGTTAGTGTTTACCGGGAGGAGTTCACCGGCTCAGGTTAGTGTTTACCGGGAGGAGTTCACCGGCTCAGGTTAGTGTTTACCGGGAGGAGTTCACCGGTACAGGTTAGTGTTTACCGGGAGGAGTTCACCGGCTCAGGTTAGTGTTTACCGGGAGGAGTTCACCGGCTCAGGTTAGTGTTTACCGGGAGGAGTTCACCGGTACAGGTTAGTGTTTACCGGGAGGAGTTCACCGGTACAGGTTAATCCCTTTATAAAGGTGTGTTTATAAACTCTTTATAAAGAATAATATATTTTTCATTAATCATTTTAGTAATCTTAAACACTCTGAGGGATTTAATGTAACTAGACTGCTGACACACACACACACACACACACACACACACACACACACACACACACACACACACACACACACACACAGAGAGCTGCTGACACACACACACACACACACACACACACACACACACACACACACACACACACACAGAGAGCTGCTGACACACAACACACACACACACACACACATAGAGCTGCTGACACACACACACACACACACACACACACACACACACACACACACACACACACACACACACACACACACACACATCATGTCCTGACTTAGTTCTGTTGTGTTTTTCAGCTCTTTCCGAGCAGCAGGACTGGAGCTCTAGTCTGGACCTGAACGAGATAAAACCTCCTCACATCAAAGACGAGGAGGTGGACCAGGAGTACGAGGGGGAGGCGGGGGAGCAGAATGATGGGAAGTTCTTGTTATTCCAGAACAGCATTGAAGGAGATGAGGAGGACAATGACCAAATGACCTCCATGTCCTCAAACCTTCCCTGTCAGGACATTGAAGACTTGGACCCTCAGCAGGGCACCTCTGTCCCTCAGAGCTCTTCAGACCTCGACGAGGACGCCGCCGAAGCTTCAGGCCCGGACCCAGGTAACGGTCAGCTGGACTGTTTTGAACTGGACCAGCCCCTGGCAGAGGTGCTGGACTCGTATATTTGCTCCATCTGCGGACAAGCTTTCGCTCAGCGTGGTCTCTGGGCCAAACACGTGCAGGTGCACCGCAAGACAGAATCCAACGAGGACAAGTCTTTCACCTGTGACATCTGTGGAAAGAGACTCACACGCTTCGACGGCTATCAGAAACACCTGAGGGTACACACAGGGGAAAAACCGTACGGCTGTCTCCAGTGTGGCCGAAGATTTAGCGACAACTCCAACTACAAACGACACATTCGCACACACATGGTGCAGAAAAGACAGCAGAGCTGAGGGTGACGAGGGGCAGGGACAGGTACTGAGGGTGACGAGGGGGTTGACAGGTACTGAGGATTATAAGGGGCATGGACAGGTACTGAAGATGATGAGGATGATGGACAGGAAGTGAGGACAGAGCTGAGCAGAGGGTCAAACCTTTGTTACAGGAACTTTTATGCACACTAAGGTCAAAACAGCCAAAACATGTCCGTCTGATGTGAACAAGTATGAAGCTTTTACTGTCTTAGTATTTTCACACACTCAAATGTTCATGTTGAGCTGCATAAGTGAACGTTAACACCAATTTATTTCAAAAGTATTGGCTCTGGGTCGGGGCCATAAATTCAGTTAATGGGGCGGGCCAGCAGACGGGAACGATGTAAAAACAATGACGAGGAAATGACAGATGAAGTTGTGACGCTATAATGAGAATATGTGTCTTTCTATCAATGCTGCGTGTAGTTGAACAGAATCACAATCTGAACTAAAGAGTGGAGAAGAACATACTGGAGAACAGGAAACAGAATGCAGCAGGTTCATTAGAGCACGGAGATCGTAGAGGTGGCGTGCAGACAGTCTATGGTCGTGCAGCGATCACAGGGAATAAACGTCACCACCCCCCTCCCACTCGCTCGAGGTGAATTCTCCTGATTATATCCTGCTGCGTTCTCACATCAGCTCACTCTGACTTTCTGCAGAATAAATACGAGGAGGCTGGAGGAGAAACTCCGGGTGAAGAGAGAAACATTCAGCTGTTTGTGTTCACACATGCAGCTCAAACAAGAAAAACAAGGACAGCACTCCAAAAATGTATTTTAATGGCCACACGGACGTTCAGCGTGTAACAGGTATACACAGGTTGGACTAATTTACACTTGTCCAAAAGAGGTACTAGTCCGTCCCAGCAGAGGGAGTCTGTCAACACCCAAGAAGTAAATAAGCTTCTTTAACTCAAGGTACATAGACTATTTAATATAAATACACAAAAGTCTTACAGCAGGTAAAGAATGAATCCAAAAGGTTTCTCTCTGCAGCTCAGCCTGCTAAGATCGGGAGTTTGGTGCAAGTGTGAAAGCACTAAGAGTGAAGCGTCCATGGTGCTGTGTTGGCTGATATTAAAAGTGAAGAAGAAGAAACCTGCAGATGAACGTTTGTTAGCCGATCACAGAACATCTGAATCAGATTTATTTAACCGTGAATGGAAATCTTTCTCTATGAAGGCGGGTTTTTATGCTTGTTCATGTTAGTTTGGACGTTAGTGTGATGTTGTTTGTCCCTTCTCCCCTCCCGTAGTCTCCTGCTCTGCCCAGGTGAGGCTACCTGTGTGGAGCGAGGACGGCTGTGTTCAGCCTCTCAGTCAGGGATCAGTGACGTGTTCACTCAGTCCTGAATGATTCAGATCTTTGTCTACGAAGAAGAACTCCTTTGTACCGCGTTTTTTACGGGCCTCCTTGTGCTTCGTTGTTGAGCCCATAGCTCCGCCTTGGGCTGCGGCGTCGAGACCCAAAGAAGAGGTTCATTTTGTATTTTTATATTTGATATTTGAACACAGGAGGAAACAGTGACAGCTCTGTAAAGATGCATCAGTTCAAATGTGACAGTCACAGCAGGTAGAGTTTAATTTATGACACTGGCTGCGTTTACATGTATACTATATTTACTTTTTCAACATCAAAATAGACACAACATATTCTGCAAAGTATACTTTTACCGATTATTTGTGTCCATTTAAACGCAGCCACTGTGTGCCGCTCAAACTTCTGTTTCTGACCTTCATGGTTCAAGTGAGGTCTGAGTTCATGGAGGAGGGGGGGTGGGGGGGTCGTTTGAACACGCCGGTGTTTCATGTTTGTCTCGATGATTCAAAAACTGTGATATTATTTTAAAATACTTTTGTACAAATGTTTTTCTTCTGAAGAATTTTTAATCTTTTGCTGTGATTCACAGTTTTTTTCTAAGAACTTTATTTTTGTCTCATTGAACGTTCATGTCAGAATGACGTCATCGTCACTGAAGCCGTTAAAGAGCTCGTCGAGTTAGCCGAGAGAAGCTCTGAGTGAAGGCCGTTATAAATCAAACATCCACCCTGGCTCATGTTTGTACATCTATTCATTATAGTTCTATTCTAGATCAGCACAACATCGAATTTGAACCTTTTCTTCTACATGAAATGTCAATAAAAGAAGAAAAAACAGTCACCACAGCCCTTTACTTGAGCTTCTGTTTCACACCAGCAGAAGGAGCTATAACACCATTTACAGCAGCTTCTAAGTCACCTGTGTGATCCTGATGAACACCTTCTATATTCAGTCTGATTCACTGGCTGTAGCGTGCAGGACGAGGGTTCAGGCAAGGACTTTGTAGTCGTACGCACATCACAGAGGGGGGAGGGAAGAGCTTAAAAAAAAAAGAGCTCCCACAGGAGTCGCTATCCGGACACAGGACCAACATAACCCGGGGTCAAACTGGCATCGAGCACGACAAACCTCCTGGAAGAGGGACATGAGCTTGTTTCGTTCTTTTCTAGTCTTCTGACAAGTCAAAGCTCTTTCACGCCGCAGGTCACACCTCCACATTCACACCCTGATGGTAGAGGCTGCTGAGTAAAGAGTCCATCAGTATTAACTCATCCATTCATACACATTCACACACTGATGGTAGAGGCTGCTGAGTAAAGAGACCATCAGTATTAACTCATCCATTCATACACATTCACTCACTGATGGTAGAGGCTGCTGAGTAAAGAGACCATCAGTATTAACTCATCCATTCATACACATTCACTCACTGATGGTAGAGGCTGCTGAGTAAAGAGTCCATCAGTATTAACTCATCCATTCATACACATTCACACACTGATGGTAGAGGCTGCTGAGTAAAGAGACCATCAGTATTAACTCATCCATTCATACACATTCACACACTGATGGTAGAGGCTGCTGAGTAAAGAGACCATCAGTATTAACTCATCCATTCATACACATTCACACACTGATGGTAGAGGCTGCTGAGTAAAGAGACCATCAGTATTAACTCATCCATTCATACACATTCACTCACTGATGGTAGAGGCTGCTGAGTAAAGAGACCATCAGTATTAACTCATCCATTCATACACATTCACACACTGATGGTAGAGGCTGCTGAGTAAAGAGACCATCAGTATTAACTCATCCATTCATACACATTCACACACTGATGGTAGAGGCTGCTGAGTAAAGAGACCATCAGTATTAACTCATCCATTCATACACATTCACACACTGATGGTAGAGGCTGCTGAGTAAAGAGTCCATCAGTATTAACTCATCCATTCACACGCCGCAGACGAAGCAGTGGGAGCAACTTGGGGTTAAGTGTCTTGCCCAAGAACACGTCGGACATGTGGCTGCAGGAGCTGGGGATCAAACCCCTGACCTTCTGGTCTACCACTGAGCCACAGCGGCCCCTCAAACATCCTCTTACTGTATGAAATGTTCTACACAAATAGAAAACAGCACTGAATTGTTGACGCTCTTCATCTTTATTTTTTCTTACGCTCAAAGCAAAATAAAAAAAGAGTCCAGCGACTGCACTCGGAGTGATATCCCACAGGATCCTTTATTTACACCGTCATCCACTTTGTTAACTCAGCAGTGAACAGCTTATGACATTATTAGACTGTCATCCTGGTGTGGCCCAGAAGGTGGCGCTGTGAGGCCATCGGTGATCCTGCAGAGTCTCTCTCTCTTCGACTGACTCACCGAGAGCACGCTGAGAGGAGGGCAGCCGAGAACCTCCAACTGATCAAACTAACGATGTTTCCAAGGTTACAAAGTGCATCCTGACACGATACCCTGATTATAAAACAGCCAGAGTGTCGATTTCTTCAAATAGAGATAGTTGATTGTCTGCAGCAGCACTCGGTGAAGACGTTTGGGTCTCCAGGAGGCCAGTTATGAACTCCCCTTACATCTCTGTTTGCACGATGCAGACTTCTCTTATACACACACTATCTTTGTCGTCTTGTGGACCAGAGCACGTTTGGATTTTGACGTCTAATATTTCTAAAAGTAAAGCACAGCTCTGTGCACAGCAGGTCCTTCATGTTCCAGTCTGACTCTGTGTGTCTGCAGCCCGCTCACTGTGAAACTGCTGACTTTAACGGCCATGCAGGTTCTTCTTCTTTTGTTTTTAAACCAATCAACATCAAGTTGTCTTTTTGAAACACTTTTTTTGCGTGTTCGTCATCACACACTATAAAAAAAGATGGACGACATGACAGCAACCAAGAAGCCAAAGCATGTAGTCAGCACGCGTCATCGTGGGGGTATTTTGGCTTCAATTTTGTGCAACAGGCGGAGGTGAAGACGTGTCGTCCATCCTTATATGCATTCAATGCCTGCAACATAAACACCTGCTGTTATACGATGTGTTCCTTCAGTAAAATAACCTGAAACTGACGGAGAATCACCGCCAGCTCTCAGCGATCATTCGGACAAAAATCACAAAGACAACCCAAAGTTGGACATCAGTATTTTATATGAAACTTCCAAACAGAACAGTTTGAATTCTCAGGAGATAATCGTCATCTTCGTACATGTCTGTTGATTGCTTCGTTGTTATATTTTAACATTTATTTGACCCGTTGGACGTGAACGTTTCAGCCTGGAGCGGCTCAGATAAACGTACGAGTCGTGTAGAAATCATCGGCTACATGCAGCATTATTCAGAATCTGCTTGTTGGCTTTTTGTAGAAAGAGCAGACAGAAACCTGGTCAGCAGGAACATTCAGGTAGTTTGACTTTTATTCAACAGGCTCAAAGATTCTAAAAGATGCAGATCAATCTTTTAAACGTCTGACTCATAACCTTTTCAGTGTCGGGGTACAGACCAGACGTCCTCCGTCTGATCCTGCTCGGTTGAAATGTTGTTTCCTCATCATCGATTCATCACACAGTCACTCCACATTTGTCTCTTTCTGATGTGAACACAGACCTTTAATTCCTGCAGGCGGCAGTACAAACTCATCTGTGATAACATTCAAACCGCTCAGGACGCTCACAGGATGATGTGACCTCTTTAATACAAACCGTCAATCACGTCAAACTGCTGCTTTGTCCTCGTTCATGAAGTCTGAACTCACCGCTGATCACTTGGCCTGCTCTGGAAACGCCCGGTGCAGCGACACTCTCTCCTCGTCCTCGACCGGCTGCTGCTGGCCGTCTCAAAGTTGCATCATTTGGTGCAGAGTGCTCGCTCCGTCGTCAGCAGACGGGGAAACCTCGCTGACACTCTGCTGCACCAACAACGCTTCATTATTGCTTCATCTTTAGCCGGCAGCTGTTTGGGGATCTCTGTCTCTCAGATCCGATATTTATTAAATATTATTTTCCTGATAAGACCCAAAGTGATCAAATATTGTTTCCCAAAATGTAGACTTAGTGAGAAGTGATTCTGTTATTTTTAAATGTTAGACTGTTACATAAATGATGACGTTTTGAAGCTGCTCCGGTAGAAGCTCGGACGTTGATGTAAATGAATCAACAGCATCAGAGATCTTGATCTTAATGCCCTTTGTAGAATTCTACTCTTTCACAGAACAACGTTCTCCGTGTTAAAGTGACCTTTGACCATGTTGTGATGAATGTGCGACTCTGACGGGGGATAAAACTGCTTTTATTTAAATCAGCTTTCAAGTCGGTCATTTGTTGAATTCTTGCTCCTGATGTGAAGTCGAACATGTTTCCTAATTTTTAAAGATATGTCCAAATCAAAGATACGTTTGATTCAACACAAATCAAGTTCAAATACAAATAAATGTGAATAAACAAAGCTGCGTCTGAATGAAACACGACCTGTCTGTTCTCACGTGAGCCGTGTGGCGGCTGCACAGAATCCATCACAGCAGCATCAGCATTCAATTCACTCCTTAATTTACATTTTTATCCCCCGGTTACGGCCGCAACCTTCCCGGTGTTACATTCTTAGTGAGTGACACGCCCCCTGCACACAAGATGAGGATTTTTTTATGATAATTATGGTTTTGGTCTTGACTCGGTCTTGCCCTGCCTTGGTCTTGGACTTGACTCGGTCTTGATCCCTGAATGTCTTGGTCTTGTCTCGGAGCACTCTGGCCTCGGGTCTGTCTTGGTCTCAGTTAGAGGGGTCTTGACTACAACACAAATGTGCAGTATGCAGCATGTGAACAAATGTGAGATCCTCAGTATGCTAACATTACCCCGATGTCATACTGATTCGATAAGAATCGACAGTCTGCATCAGACCAGTCTCCCTCGCGTACTGTTTCCCACAATGCAAAGCAGCAGGTCAGAGATCACAATGACGGACAGCAGCGTCCATCGTAACAGAGGAAATAATTGTAATCTCTAAATCATGAAAATCTAAATTCATCTCTTGTCAGCCTTTTTCAGACTGTGAGTGGACGCCACACTGAAGGGGCGTTGGACCTCAGCTTACTTCCTCATTCTAAGACCGGAGACCAGCCTGGTGTAGTGCAGAATAACCACGGACTGGATGTCAGACTACAGACTACTGTCCAACTCGATAGTAGTCTGTAGTACGCGGTTTTCGAAAACAGCTGTAGTCTACATGAGGAGCAGAGAGAGAGATCGTCCACTTGTTGTTCATCGCTAAAAACACAATCGCAATACCCGTTTCAGACAGCAGGGGGCTCCATCTGCCTTTGACTTCACCTGCCGCCAACGTTTGTGCATGAAGGAGACATTATTACGTCGAAGGAGAAAAGTCAAAGGCAGATGGAGCCCCCTGCTGTCTGAAAACGGTATTGCGATTGGGTTTTAAGCTGCTTTAAACTGAATTCTAAACTTGTTTAAAGCTCAGAATAAAATCTCAGAAGATGAGGAGACGGCCAACATGCATGTTTTCACATCTTTCATCAGCACTGACTTCACACCTGGGGGAGAACACAAATACACACGTAGCTCATCCAGTGAGAAGGTTCAGCTGTGAGGGGTTGCTTTTTTAATTTCATAAACTGTGGATCCAAAAAAAGTTGTTTTTGGTCAGATGTAGAGTGCAGACAACAGAAACAATAAATTATGACGACACCGGAACATCGTGTGGCTCTGCAGGGAGGGAAGAGCAGCCTCTTTGGGAACCACGGGTCAGAGGTCGTCGACACAGTTTGTGTTTTTGTATTTTGGTTGACGTTATAATTTGCAGAAAAACTAACAGTTCTACTTTTATACTGTGAGCTGTCTCTTCTGTTCAGGCCGACACCGGGTGACTTCAGAGCTCAGCAGGTGACCAGAAACATTTTTGATAAACAGTTCCCTCAAATTTCTTCAACCAACACTTTGTTTCAAAGGAGATGTTTGCACGTCTGACTATCTCGTGGAGTCAGAACGTAGGACATCAAACTGTCACACTGAAGAGACTAAATCTGCACACTGCTCCTCCTCGACATCCCCAATTTATCTGAAGAAAAACACACTCGACAACGGTTCAGATGTACTGAACCGCTGAGTGATGTCGAGCAAGAGTAGTGCGCAAACCGCAGACCTCACTGATATGATCTGTGACAGTTTGAGCTCGTCAGAAGTTAGGGGTCAAATCGAGTCCTGTTGAGGGCAATTATTCACTTAAAGGAGAATGTAAAGTAATGTGAGCGCTCTCATGCCTGAATTAAAGCGCTTCTCTCTTCATTCATCTGTATCTGGAGGGAATCATTGATCAAAAATCCTCTCTGTCAAACCTACACTCACAGCAACAGTTCATTAATGCTTGGTTTGTGTTCAGATACCAATATGGTACAAAAGAAGAACAGAGAGACAGCTCTGATCTTGAAGCACAGTCGTCTTATTCCAATATGCGGACGTATCCGACTCTTCATCTCGTCCTGAAGGCTCCGACATCGATAACAAAAAACGTCTTTGTGGGTTTTTTTCTCCTTCCAGAGAGAAACCCTCCTGTCCATTTTGGTTTTCCATTTCAGAGACACTCAGACTTCCACAGATAGGAATGATCCTTCAGGCGTCTGAGTGATGATTTATTTACTTCGTCTGCTTAAAGTCCTGGAGAAACATTCAAACTCCCATCGCTCAGTAATTCAGTTCATGTCAGCAGTTCGATTCTCTGTTTTTTTAAATCTTTCAAAGGAATTCTGGGCCCCACGCCAAAGTGCAACAACCGGGGACATTAGATCAAAGCGCTCGGAAGAAAACTGCATGAATCAGATTTTTTTTAGGCCACCTCCAGCCTGTGGGACTGCTTCGGCATCATTAACATCTTTCCTCACTTTTGGAATGTTTCTCACATTTTTCGGAGCCACTTTGGATCGACAGTCTGTCGCGAGGGGAAAGTGGCCACTGGCGGCCGGAGAACAGAGTCAGACGTGTTGTTTATTTGTGGATCCTCGGGGTGTTTGTCTGCAGGGCTCGGTCCGTTAGCAGAGCTGCTACAAAGCAGTCGTCGTGACTCCGAAGGAAACACAACTGAAGGATCGTAATGAGGAGTGATGGCAACAAAAAGCTCTGAAGTCTCTTTTGTGTGCCATCAGTGCTCTCATTTCTTAACCGCAGCAGCCATCTTGGATTGGTGCCACTTCCTCCCACAGTGTCAGTATTTGTATCGTCCTGCCTCTGCTACTGGTGATGTCGCTGTGTTCGGGAGGAACAGTGGTTTTGGTGGTACTTGGGGTTTGAGCGACGCCGTTCTCCGGACGATTGCCGCCCTCTGAGCATGTGGCCCTTCGCTGTAGCTATGCTGTCGGGTCAGACACGTGCTGGCGGCGGACGGCCTCTGGCTCCCACTGTTGTTGTTGGCATTCACATTAGCCGCTCCGCCGGCGCCTGGGGGTCCGTTGCTGCTGCTGTTGGTGTTCATCCTGGCAAGAAAGTGGGCATGCTGCGCCCCCCGCTGGTTGAAGCTGTGGTGGCGCGGCACCGCTCCACCCCCGCTCCCCATCTTGATGAGGGAGTGGCGCTGGGAGTGGTGGCGAGTCACTGCGACGCTGCTTCCTCCAGGTCTCTCTGGAATCACCTGCTGCTGGAGCGGAGTGGAGGAGGAGGAGGATGATGAAGAGGGGATGGAAGTGGAGGAGGTGGGGTTGTTGGAGGAGGAGGAGGAAGAGGAGGTGGAAGAAGAGGTGGCAGAGGAGGAGTTTTGAGGAGGTGCATCTATGCGTTTAGGGAGTCCGTCCCTTGGAAGGGTGGAGGTGCTGTAGTAGGACGTTGACTCTGTCTCAGGGATCTGCTGCTGGTGATGGTGACCGCCACTGCTGTTATTGTTGTGGTGGTTGCTATGGTGATGGCTGTGGTTGTAGTGGTGGCTGCGTGTGTTGCCGTGGTGGCTTTGAGGATGGGGGTGATGGAGATTATGATGATGTCCTCCAGAGGAGGCAGAGGGGGGTCCAGGGAACAGGGAGGAGGAGGAGGTGGAGGTGAGGACCTTGATGCCCCCGGTCCCCGACGCGCTGACCTCGTGGATGTGTTTGAGCAGCTCATCCAGCGCTGAAACGTCCACCACCGTCTGAGGGAGGGACTGCTGGGAGTGATGGTGATGGGGAACTCCAACCCGTCCTCCACCTATTCCTCCTCCAGCTGCTGCTGCTGCTGCTCGCTCGTCATTGGAGATCTTCCTCTCCTCAGGGAGGTGCAGTGAGGTTGAAGAAGCACCGGCACCGAGGGCCGCTCCATTGCTCAAACTGTTGCCATGGTGATGAGAGAAGGGAAACACCTGCTGGGTCAAAGAGTTTCCGACGACGGCCATGAAGCCCAGGCTGGATCCGGAGCAGCTGGGCCCAGATATGGGATGGTTGTCCTTGGCGTTGTTGCAGTTCTGGTTCTTCTCGTACTGATGGTGCCGCAGGGCCTTCATGTTCTTGATTGGCAGCTCGGGGGTGGAGTCAGGCGTGGGCAGGCCGGACAGCTCGCCGTCCCCCTGAGACAGAGACTAAACAGAGGTTAGACCCATCAGTGCCAAACAGTTTCAGATCAAAGAGGCTCTGAATGTTATCAAAAGCTGCAGCTTGATCCAGTTTCTATTTTACTTAAGCTTTAACCTTCCTAAGGCAGCCATCATAGGCTCGTAAACGTGTCGGTAACAGAGACTATATCTTCGTCCTGAGACTACAAACATGGACGCCCTACACGATGATCTGACCTACCTGGGAGAGATTGAGGTCCGGGTCTACCAGCTGCAGGCCCTGGTGGACCGGGGTGTGGAGGTGAGGCTCCGCCCGCCCGTTGGGGATAAAGGAGCTGTACATCTTCGGGGTGGACATGTCCAATTTGTCCTCCTGAGGAGACGGAACAAAAGAAGGAGAAGAGGAATAAGACAATCAGTCCAAGGACGATGAGTGAAGAGGATTGTGCAGATCCTCTTAAAAGAACATCGACCTGAGCTGTCACCGTGTGTTTCAATTGTTAGGATACCAGGATAGGAAGGATAGGATAGGATAGGAAACCAGGATAATGAGGGACTCATATACATTTCATCAGAGAGGTCAGAGGTCAGCAGGAAGCCAGCAGCAGCAGCAGCTCAGAGACTCAAGGACACTTTGAAAGAGGACAGAGGAGATGGTGAGACGGTGAGTGTAATGAGGGAATAAAAGAGTGAAGCCGTTCACTCGTCCTCTGAGAGGAGACGAATATTAAACCTGCTGATTGCTCGTCTCTGCCTCTCGGCTCCGTCTCGGACTGACCACCTGCTGCAGATGTGACTGAAACGCAGACCAGCCGATTTACTTCAGCTTCTGTTTCCCTTCAACATGGAGGAACCTGCAGTGATTAGTGGCAGTGTTTGGAGGTGCTGCATGCTCGTGACTGTATCATCATCTACACGCAGTAATGATTGGATAAATGCACTTTAATCTTTTGGAAAACTCTTTTTGTGTTTCCTTTAAAAATAATCCCGCTCTCTGAACACTTTCCATCTTTCAGGTAAAGTCAGACATGTGCAGCTTCTGCGTTGCCCGAGTTTACTGACTGCTGCAGCTTCTGTGCTGATGAATCATTTGTCAACACGACAAAATAAATGATCAATTTAGAATTTCCTTTTTCTGTTTGAGTGTTTCAGGGAGGCAGCTCTTCAAACCTGCAGTTTGAATAAAATCCTCTTATGAACCAATTAGAGATCAGATTTTTGATGTTGCATTCCCTCTCCATTTTCCCGACGTGACGTGTCGTTTAATTTCATACTGTAAAGCGTTGTATCGCGTCGTGCTGTTGTATCATGTCCTAAGAAGCCTCCCACCTTTGGCTGTCCGTCCAGAAGTCCGTTGAGCTTGGCGAGCGATCTGAGTGATAAGGCGTGTGGTAGCGACGCCTCGGGGTCTTTCCCCAGCCTCCTCGCCCGCTGAGCGGCACTTCGGCTGCAGTAACACGACACCAGGAAACCCGACAGGATGGCGCCCAGGAAGAAGGCCACCAGCACACAGGCGATCAGCAGGGTGTAGTGGACGTTAGCTCCGGGACGCTGGTCCTGCTCCGGGAAACGACGGACACCTGAAGGGCACAGGAGGAGGAGGGAAGAGTCAATATAAGCAAGATGGTGCTGAATGTTTCTGGGACAAACAAGGAGGGAACAACAACAAAGATAGAGAGCGGGAGTCAGAGGAGGGACGGGAGGAGGAGGGAGGGGAGGAAGAAAGGAAGGGTGAGACAGAGACGAGGATTGGACTTAATGAGAAGGGCGAGGTCTACAGGTGAGAAGACAGATCAGAGAGGAAAGAGAGTAGAGGAGAGGAGGAGAAGAAAGGAGAGAGAGAAGAGAGAGACAGACGACAAAGAAGAAGCAGGGGGCTCTGATCTGATCTGAGAGAGAGAGAGAGAGGAGGGGGAGGATGACAAAAGGATGTGGGGATAAGAACAGGAGGAGGAGGAGGAGAAGTTTAGGACAGGAGAAAAGATGGAGCGACGAAGGAGAGAAAAGATGAAAGAGAGAGTTTTTTGTTTGGCAGTTTTCACCTCGTCAGGTCCTGATAGCAGATCAAAGCATGAGTCACCACACGCACGCACGCACGCACGCACGCACGCACGCACACACGCACACACACACACACGCACACACGCGCACACACACACACACACACACACACACACACACGCACACACACACACACACGCACACACACTCTACAGGTTAATGCTGCAGTCATCAATACTCTGATACACTGATATTCTACTCGTGTTGCGTTCAGGTTCCAGAGACAGAAGAGTTGATTAATTGACTGTGTTTGTGTCATTATTGACCTGTACTTAAACACAAATAGTTGTGTTTATATTTCTGCACTCCGACAGGTGTAGTCGTTGTTTTTATCAATTTTTACAAACACTCCTACTTTAAAGTGTAAAAAAAAAAAGCTGTCATTGGGCGAGAGGCGAGGTTACACCCTAAACTGGTCACTGGTTCATTTTAAAATTAGATTTGATGTGTCATGTTTTAAATGTAACCTAGAAAAGATCTTTAAAATAATCTCTTTAATATGACATCTGTTTGAACAACAGCAAACAGGGCTCAGCTGCTGTGGTTGTATTTGTTGTTGTTTGGTAAAGCTGTAGTTGTGTTTTTTCCTGACAGCACCTGAATGCAGCAGTCAGCGCTGAGTCACCGCTGCAGCCCATTGGTGTGATGAAGCACTTTAACAGATGAGAGCTGCGACTTTCAGCGAGCTGTTGTTTGTCTTCAGCCGCTTTTTTCATTAATGACACTCTCCTGCTTCACATTCAAAACACACGCACACACACACACACACACACACACACCTGAGAGTGACAGGCTGATTTACCTGCACACACTCACAGGGTGTTTGCAACATTTGACTCTGACAGGAAACGTCCACTGAGAATTTTACATTTCTGAGACCA
>CM036550.1:27032252-27064752 GCA_020745685.1 Tautogolabrus adspersus | reverse complement strand
CAATATGGCGCTCAGTGGGAATCAATCAACAACAAGGAAGCAAACAGCTGGAGGTGTTTCACCTTATCAGACCTCTCTCTCTCTGTGTGTGTGTGTGTGTGTGTGTGTGTGTGTGTGTGTGTGTGTGTGTGTGTGTGTCTGTGTGTGCATGTGTGTGTACTGACTTGCTTGAGGTTACCATTGAGAAAGACCAAACAAAAAATGGTTCTGAACTTTGAGTTTTTAATGGACTCTGAAGCTCCTTCAGTGAGCGACTAGTGATGCCTGAGTGTTCTACTGATCGACTCAGGACCCTTACAGAACCGGGTTACTTCATCCCCATCGCTTCTTCCTGGTGCCAAAAAAACCCGCCGCTAGACTTTGTATCCGATGAATAGAAGTGATAAATGATTGTGATTTACTTTATATAAACTCAGCATGCTTGTGTTAGACCTAGAACTACACACTGCTTTTAATTCTTGTCTTGTCTCTGCTCAGTGCACAGAGAAGATGAAGATAGTAAGTGTCAATATTAAACACACACAGACACACACAGACACACACACACACACACACACACACACACACACACACACACAGAGACACACACACAGACACACACAGACACACACACACACACACACAGACACAGACACACGCACACACACAGACACACACACACACAGACACACACACACACACACACACACACACACACACACACACACACACACACACAGACACACACACACACAGACACACAGACACACACACACGGCCTGTTCAGCAGCACGAGCCACACTCAGTCCATTTGTAAGAGCTCTGGCTCATTAAAAAACACTTTAACTCGTTATAATGGCTCTTTTACCCGCTCGATGATCAACTAACACACACACGCAGACATACACACACGCAGACACACACACACACACACACACACACACGCAGACACACACACACACACAAATTTTTAGTGTTGATGGAGCTCATCAGAAACAGTTTCATCACACTCCCCGTCTCTCTGACACACTGTGATTAGGAAACATCTCTCAGCAGAGAAGAGAGCTGAATGTGACACACACACACACACACACACACACACACACACACACACACACACACACACACACACACACACACACACACACACACACACACACACACACACACACACACACACACACACACACACACACACACACACACACACACACACACACACACACACACACATCCACACACACGCACGCACGCACGCACGCACGCACCCACACACGCACACACACACACACACACACACATCCACACACACGCACGCACGCACACACACGCACACACACACACACACACACACACACACACACATCCACACACACACACACACACACACACACATCCACACACACGCACGCACGCACACACACACACTTTATAAAGATGGACGAAGAGAGAGCCACAAAAGTGAAGCCAAGACATTTAGAGCTCCCCCTGCTGACTGCCTGTATAGCTCATAAGCTCCGCCTCCTCCATGTTAACAGATGGGACATGGGTCAAGCTATCAAATCTCAAACCTGATTTCTGTCATTACAGTTCTTTTGCTGAGTTATGTCCAAGTGTTCATTTTTCAGAGCGGTTTAGTTTGAATGAGTTATTTGATGAAAGGAACGCCTCTCTCAGGAGGAGCTCGAACACGTTGCTGGGGAGAGGGAAGTCTGTGTTGACTTACTGCGCTTGCTGCTCCTGCGATCTGACCTTGGATAAGTGGAGGAAAACAGATGCATGGATGGACTTCAGCTCTATGAAGCTCGTTTTGTTCCTGAGTTATAGTGAGTTTAAAAATCGTCTCGATTTAAAGGTAAAAACATGGACTCAATTTGGGGATTAGTGAAAGAGAGGATTATAAATGTTGAACTGACTTTTGAAGAAACGTGTTCGGCTGTGAAGGAAATCCCTTCAGATGTTTCTAAAGAGGTCGCGTCTGATTTGAAACAGTGCAAACATTAAATTAAATGTCAGGCAGTCTGTTTCTGCTCAGCGATAAGACGCTCAACGCTCCAACGAAAAGAGCTGTGAAGTATCCGTTAAATGTCAGAGTCCAGCTTCAGTGTCATTAAACACAGATTGTTGTTGTGTTGAAGACCCCCCCCCCCACTCGAGCATCAAAAACTCCCCAAGCGCAGAGGAGCAGATCAGAGTCCAGCAGAGCGCCAAGGTCACAAAGAGAAACTCTGAGTATTTCCTTCATGCTGGAGAAGAGCTTCATGCTGCTCAAAGGTTCAAAATGTTCACCTTAACAGTCAAATTCCACCAGATGCATGTTCTCCCCGTGCATGCGTGGGTTCTCTCCGGGTACTCCAGCTTCCTCCCACAGTCCAAAGACATGCTCGTTAGGATAACTGGTGACTCTAAATTGTCCGTAGGTGTGAATGTGAGTGTGTCTGGTTGTCTGTCTCTATATGTCAGCCCTGTGATTGGCTGGTGAACAGTCCAGGGTTTTACCCCGCCTCTCACCCAATGACAGCTGGGATTGGCTCCAGCCCCCCGCGATCTCAAACGGGAAAAGTGGTTTAGATAATGGATGGATAGATGGATGTAAATATGTTTATTTCTGCTGTTAGATTTTATTGTGGGGTCTGAATGTGACTTCTGTGGCTTTTGGAGAGAGCCTCAAATGGACACTCGAGAAACAGCAGTTTTTTTCCCTTCCACATTGGCTTCGTGTTTCAACACCGGAGGTTGCAGCTTGTTCCGATGTTACAAATACTGCAGAGGTGAACAATAGACACAAATCCCAGAAAAGTTCAGGCTGAGCATTAATGAACACGCAGCAAAGACTTTTCTCCCTCAAACTCTTCAACAAAGACGACTGCTTTAGTCGGAGAGCAACAAAGACATTCTCAACTTCCTGAAAAGTGGACTTTAAGGACATACCATTTTTTTAATGCTTCACTAATAGGCCTCACACTCCGCAGATCAGCAGCAGAACAATCAGTGATGTAAAGGTCACAGACAGACAGCGCTCATGTCATCCAGGAACCATCTTCATTTGCATTTGCAGAACTCATTCTGCACAATGTCAACTCTCATCTCAGAGAAAACTACCCTGTAATGGCACGCTGCAGCATAACGGCCAATTTATGTCCATTCAGAGCCAAACTAAACCCACCGGGGCCTCCTCTGCACGGCATTAAATAACCAATTTGCAGCAAAAACGTCGTTACGGGAACAGTTCCTCGCCAAACGATGTCATTACAGTAACAGCAGCCACTCTAGCGCAGCGCGGCGGAAAGATACGACGCACACGTGCTAAAACATCACTCACTCATTGTGTTTCAGAGCCCTTCATGCCCGACTGCCCGACACCGCCACGTTAATGCAGCAGACACCATTATGTAGGAAGTGCCTGCTGTCAGTCCTACTGTATAATGGAGGCAGCAGCATTCACTGTGGGCTTAATCGCCGCACATTTACGCTGCAGATCACAATAAAAGTGTGAAGAATGGGGCCAATTGTGGCGAATGCTACCTGACGCTGCTGCTGAGTTACAGAGACATTAACTCCCCGGGTGTTCCCTGCAGGCGTCAATAAAATGTGAAACTTAAACGACTCGGTTAATCACCCCAGAATTAGTGCGAGTCAAGAGATGAATCTGTGGAAGTATGTTAATGAATAAGTCGTCGTCTTTGGAAAGTCCCGCTGCTTTCCATCTGCTGAGCAGTCAGTCGTGCTAATCACGGCACAGCGAGGAGCTCTTCTGTCTGCACGCTTTGTTTCATCGTGTGTCACACTGCACACTTCCTGCTGCTGGATCCCTGATTAAGGAGCAAATTAGAGGTGGAGGTGAAGCTGCAGCAGAAACATATAAATAAACCTGAGCTCCATCTGTGAAGGTTAATATGAACGTCCTCCGGCTGCTGTGAGCGTGCCAACGTGCAGCTCCTGATGTGAATATTACAGTAAGATAATTACACTTAAAAAAACATTAAAGGTGCAGTCAGTGCTTTTTGAATGGCTCTGTGTCTCTTGATGTTTCCATGAAGGTGACTGGTTAGATATTGCTGGAAACTCTCCACCGCTCTGGAAAACTTTCTGTGCATTAGTGGTTCTCAAACTTTTCACAGTGAGAACCACCACAGAAAATATTAAGTTCTCCAAGTGTCACCATTACGGCTAACATTGAAATACAGTAGTGTATAGCTATTTAACTACCACAAGAGGGATCCCGTGCACCACCAGTGGTACTCATGCAAATCGTTCATATAAACTGTTCTGTAAAGTTTGAACTGCAAACAGCTGAAAACGTCCAACTGTCCTCTGCTGGTCGTCTGTTTTTATAACTTTTAATCCTTCAAATCAAACCAAATATCTCCACGCACGTTGAACTGGAGGCATGCTAATGCTAGCTTCTGCTGCAGTGAATTTTAAGATGTATATTTGAAGGCCTTTATTGAAGGGGCATGTGAGTGGATAGAGTGGGGAATGACATAAGGGAAAGTAGCCACAGGTCGGATTTGAACCCTGCTTTGCCTGGAGGACTTTAGCCTCTGTCATTCATTTGAGCTTCCAGCCGGAGTGTAGCACATCAACTCATTGGATATTCCTCTCTTCTCTCTCACAGCTCCACTCTGGTCTTTTTCTATGCAGGTACTTTTCATTCTAGTCTTCTAACAGAGCCTCATTTAGATGCCAGGTGAACTCGATTAACTTACATATCAGAATACAAACGAGCCGCTCTCTGGGCTCCGAGGACTCTGAGATCCTCTGAGATCTTCTGCATGTCAAAATACAAAAAAAAGCTGCTGCTCTCTAAAAGCATCGCGACGCCTCACATCCTGCAACAAGTTCCCTGCAGGAAAGAGTCAAACGCGATGACGTGGAGCGACCAAAGATTTACCTCAAACAGACTCCAAGACGTCTGATCCTGATTATGAGATCTGTTTTTTAAAGTGTGGTGAAAAAGAACAACTCTCAGAAATCCTCTGAAATCATCTTTTCACGCCGCACTGACCCTGAACTGCTCACTTCCCTCCTCTTCTTTCCTGCTGCTGCTGACGTGGATCAGCCACTCGAGTTCACTTCAAGAGTTCTTAAAAAGACGATTGAGTTGACGTCAATTATTCCACGTCTCAGGAACCTGCTGTATCTGTGGCCTCTCTCCGGCTGTGATCACAGCCAAGCAGCTTATGGAGCTTTAATGAGATTCACCACACGGGTCTGCTGTGGCCCTGTGACTGACAAACCCTCCGCTGGTTTACACGCGCCGCTCCCGACAGGCAGGAGGTAGCCGTGAATGCAGAGCAGGCAGGCCGGGCGAGGCGGCGCTTTGATCTGCTGAATCATAATCTGGTGGAGGGTAATGATGTCAAACCGAGCACCAAGACAGAGAACGCCAAAAGGAGTCAATCGAGCGCTAATAATCTCATTTCTTCCCGTAGAGTTTGAACCTGTGAGCGGAGGGTTGGAGCAGTGACGAAGACGTTCTTCTACCTCTCTCTGGACTTCTCTCCAAGAAGCCTCCCGTTTATGAGAATGGATTCTTTTGTCTTATATGAGACGCTGCTCATCATTCATCTTTCTGCAGTCAAGATCTTTGAATGCAGAGTCTTCAGAAAAGGGTCAGACTTTGAAGATGCAATTCTAGAACAATTCTAGAGTCTGGTGGCAGAAAGTTAGCTAGGGGTGTTGTAGTAACCGGTGATACTCCGGCAGACGTGGCTTTTGAGGACCCTTGTTTACTATCACCGTAACGTTAAACATATTTCTACGACGCCTGCTGAAACAGAAACACACGGCCTGAGGGATGTGTTAAAACACAGCTTGAAGAAACACACAATCTCGAATCACACATTTGATTAAAGACAACACTTTATACACGCTCGGTCTTCATGTCATCATTTGATGTGGTTTTCATGAATTTGAATCAAGCAGAAACCTCAACTGTTGAAAATGAAGCTGATGCTGAAGTGAATAATCCTGCAGTTTCTCAAATGTCCACTAGAGGCCGGCTGCAGACACACAGGAAGTCACATACACACCCATTCTAAAAAGCCTGTTTTTACAGCAGACATTAACATGTTTACAGCCTGGTTCAAAAAAACAAATAGGTCTGATTAGCTCATGTCTCGATCAGCACACACTGTACGGTTCAGAAGTGATTGTACCCGACCTAAAAAGCCTCTGCATGTTTCTAATAAGCTCCACGAGCAGAAACGTGCTCAAACTAGGATCAATATTGGAGATGCTTTTGAAAAATGGAGAGAGGTTAGAACGCAGAAAGGTTTACAGACCGATGCAGAGCTGGATAAACACTGAAGCTTCAGTGTCCACCACATGGTGACCTGCGTGAGCATCCACTCTAGAGAGGAGGGGGGGGGGGGGGGAGAGCTCTCTACAATGTTTTGAATTTTGACTGCAGTACCCATTTTAAACACTAGGTGTCAGAGTTACATAATGTTGATTTCTGTCCACATGCACGAGATTGTGTGATCCTTCTTTATGAGACGCTCTCATTTTAACTCTTTGTTATATTTGACTTGATGCTCTAACTTTCTTTACTGTAATCTTCGTTTAATAATATATACTAATACCTCACCTGTCCAGTGGAGGCGCTGTGGAGTCATCTCACTTCTCAACAGCACTTGGTGCACTCTCTCTCTTTGTGTTTATTTCCCATGAGCCTCTGCTGCTGTAACTTTAATCAACCTATAAACAACAGCAACAACAATACGGGGATTCTTACCGTATGCTGAGTCGGCTGCAGACTCCTGGTTCCTCGTGGTCGCCAACACATCGGCTGCACAGACACAACAACATCAACACAACAGTCAGAGTCTGCCCCTCTGAATATGTCTCTTTAAAACTCATCTCACTGAGTCTTCAGCTCATTACGTGTATCACTGCTGTGTCTCTGTTGTTATTGTTCAGGTCGTGTGATTGTTTATCTCACCGTGGCAGCTGTCCACGATAAGCGAGTGGTCGCCCTCGATGTCCTGTTCAAACGTCGCCCTGCAGAGACAAAGCACACTTTAAACAAACAGTGATTGATTGAAGGACAGAACCAGACTCAGAGCCACGACTGTTGCTACGGGTAACCGTTGTCTGGGCAGTTAATCGATGATG
The DNA here is from genome assembly GCA_020745685.1 of Tautogolabrus adspersus. Taxonomy (NCBI): domain Eukaryota; kingdom Metazoa; phylum Chordata; class Actinopteri; order Labriformes; family Labridae; genus Tautogolabrus; species Tautogolabrus adspersus. The sequence continues at coordinate 27,057,654 of CM036550.1, read as the reverse complement.
CGTATCCACGGTGACCGGATAACCTGTTAGGACAGCGCTAATTAGATGTCACAAAGTTTATCCGCAGCTCATCATAAAGTGTGAGGACTTTCAGAAGCCAACAAATTCCCCATCATCGGTCAGGAGGAGACCATGACACACGCACACGCGCACGCACGCACGCACACACGCACACATATACATGAGACACATTCACCTGACCAGACAAGCATCTGATTTAAAGATATAAAAAGTAAACACTGAGGTCTGAAGTGCTTGTGAGAGCTGCCAGGGAGCAGCAACATTTACAGAAGTCTCTGACAGCAGACAAAGACACTCGTGAGATTTGAGTTTTTACAGTGCAGTCTGATTTGAGTATCTGGTTTTCCCAGAACAACGGAGACAGAAAGATGACATGTGAAGAAGCTCTTTGCTCCTGACGGACAGACTGTCAGGTTAAAGAACATCCTGATGGAGAAAACGACACGCTGCTGAGTGTCGGGCTCGTACTCTCTGAATGGTAAACGCTTGTGAGCTTGCATATTTATTTTCTAGTCTTCAGTGGCGATTCTAGAGTCTGTGGGGGCTCTATGCAAAAATGAATTGGGGGCCCCTCCAACCAGCGTTCATCACCATGATGTCCCGACCCACGCTCTTTTTTTCCCCTGTTTCTTCTTTCTCTCTTACAGACTGATAATTCATTTTCATTTTTCTTTGTTTACCTTTATTGACAAACTTTGTGTTTCACAGCTATAAGGCAACGAGAGTGAGTGCTGTCAGATGGGGCCCCCTTAGGGAGGTTTCCTACTGTCATTGCAGAAATTGCACATTTTGGGCCACTGCTTTGGTTTAAGTTTGTCAGCCCTCAGGGGCCCCCTGCTGGTCTGGGGCCCCAAGCAGTTAGCTGCCATTCCTGTTTACAAGCAGCGCCTCTGCTAGTCCTCTGACTACTCAAAGCACTTTTGTCACCACATGTCACATTCACACACTGATGGTAGACGCTGATATGTAAAGTGTCCATCATTAACTAATCCCATTCAAACACATTCACACGCCGCTGACGCAGCAGAGGGAGCAGCTTGGGGTTCAGTGTCTTGCCCGACTATTTGACAAGTGTCTGCAGGAGCTGGGGATCGAACCCCCGACCATCAGACTCATAAGCCGCCTGGCAGTGAAGCTAAAACATTTAGAGCTCCCCCTGCTGACTGTCTGCAGTATAGGTCATAAGCTCCGCCTCCTCCATGTTAACAGATGGGACAAACTATAAAATCAAAACACACGGCAGATAAAAGTTTCTCAAACATGGTTTCATCATGGTAGTTAGTATCATGTCATTTTGTGGCCAAGTGTTCAGTTTCTGAGAAGTTTAGTTTGACTTATTTATTTGATGTTAAAAAAAAAGAACGGAGAATACTGAAGAACAGGAAACAGAATGCAGCAGGTTCATTAGAGCACGGAGATCGTAGAGGTGGCGTGCAGACAGTCTATGGTCGTGCAGCGATCACAGGGAATAAACGTCACCACCCCCTCCCACTCGCTGGAGGTGAATTCTCCTGATTATCCTCACATGCAGCTCACCCCGAGAACTTCAGGAGATTTTCAGGAGTTGAGTGTGAGTCTGAAAGCGCTATCGGTCAGAGGAAGGGGCGGGACATCAATACAGCAGCTCAACCAGCTGATCTCTACGACACAGACTCATATCAGCGCCCGTTACAGAGATGTTTAGTCTTCTTCCTGTTCAGGAGGAAGCTGAGCACGCTGTCTGTCTCTCACAGTCTGCAGTAATGCTCCGCTTTATTGAGTGGTGCAGAATCTCTGCAGGAAGCCTCGAAATGTTGAGATTTACTGAAACGAGGAAACAGAAACTGATGTTGCTGCACATGTACGACAAGTGTCAGAATGTATCCTCCATCACAAAGGGGCTGTGATGTCGACATTTGAGTTTAAGTCCCTGAAAACATGTTTCTCCTCTGAGGCGTCTGTACACTCAGCAGTAAAAACACACACGGCATTATCCACTTAAAGATGAATGCATCATTAAGCAGAGGAGAGGCTGTTAGAAAGTTTGAGGCCTTTAAATGATGCCTGCATGCTCGGACTGATTATGAAACCATTGTGCTTCCCTCTATATTTACCTCTCTCCACCTCACTTATTTCTAACTCGTCCGCCCCCTCACTCACTCAATATTTATCTCCCTTATCGCTCATTCCCTCCCTCCATCACCATCCATCCTCTGTCTCTCCAGCTACATTTACACTAGCGTGGGCCGAGCTGTAAATGAGGAGAGAGGACGAGAACGGGAGGAGGTCGTTGTGATGGCGAGCGGTTATAAATCCCCAGCCCTCTTGAGCACCTAAACGCCTCGTTCATCTCTCGGAGGAGGGGATGGAAATAGACTCTGTCAGTTATAAAATACAGCCGGCTTAGCAGACACTGTGCTCGCTGAATGTGTTTTCATTTTCTGCAAAGAGGAGGGGTAAACGGGCTCCAGAGTCTTTCAGGATGTGAATGTAGATTAGCATTCACGGGCTCTGCGCACTCCCATGATGCATTTCTGCTGATGACTTATGGGTTTTAATGATGTCTGCCTGCACAACCTCAGCTTAGAAGAATTTATAAACACTCTCTGAACGCAGATCGAGACTCGCTTCGGACGATCCCTAAAACACGTAAAAACATCTCATCAGAATAAACAAACGTGTCGTTGTTGTGAAAACATAAACACGTGTAGATTCATTGAAAGCCCGACATGCAGAGTCGAAATGTAACAATGTAAAAGCAGAAAGCGCCCCCTGCTGGTTATAAAAAGGAGCATGCTGGAGCTCAAGGGCGACACCTACTGGATCAGAAAGCAGTCTTCCTTCAGCCGTCGTTTTAAACTGTTTCCTCTTTTGTTTGTTGTCTCCCTGTTTTAATATGTCATCCTGATTTCTTCCAACATCTTTGTGTTTTTATTGTCGGGCTCTGAGGTCATAGCTGTTTTGATAAGTGCTATAAGAATAACTTTATTTGGGGTTAGGGTCAGTTAAGTTTTAGGGCCCGCTTTGGTGTGACAGGTGATTTTTAAAGAATGTTTTGTTGAGTTGTAAATTCACAGCAGCCTTCAGTCTCCTTCACCGAGTCAGAGCTCCTCATTTAGAGACAAACGTCTTTGTTCAGAGGTGTGTGTGTGTGTGTGTGTGTGTGTGTGTGTGTGTGTGTGTGTGTGTGTGTGTGTGTGTGTGTGTGTGTGTGTGTGTGTGTGTGTGTGTGTGTGTGCGCGCACCAGCTAAAGCAGATGTTACTCTCCCATCAGATCAACTCAAACAGAACAGCCATACACTCTCTGGCACCCACACACACACCCACACGCACACGCACACACACACACACGCACACACACACACACACTGACAGACTGTCTCCTGGGAAACGGCTGACTTGCTGCCACGACAACCGAGTCCATCTGGTGTTCCTCTCTTCTGGAACCTTTCTGTCTGTGTCTCTTTGTCTTTTCCATCGCTCTCTCTGGATCTTCCTCCTCTACTTCACTTTTCTTACTTTCTGTATCCACCCTCCCTCTTTCTCTCTCTCTCTCTCTCTCTCTCTGTGTCTCTCTCTCTCTTCCTGCTCCCTCTCCCTCTCTCTCTCTCTCTCTCTTCCTGCTCTCTCTCTGTGTCTCTCTCTCTCCCTCTCTCTGTGTCTCTCTCTCCCTTTCTCTGTGTCTCTCTCTCTTCCTGCTTCCTCTCCCTCTCTCTCTCTCCCTGCAGAGATAGAGCTTTTTGTTACAGAGGAAGATGATTTTTTTTTAAATCACAGACAGCTGCTACATCACTCTCTACAAACACACCACACTACATTCATAAAAACAGGAAGTTTACCCTTCTGAAAACAGGAGATACTGGGCTATTTTCACCTCGACTTGTGAGTTAGTTTGTGTTTATGTGTGTTATTATGTTCTACAATTCATGTATCAGACGCTTTTATCCAAAGAGACGAACATCAGAGAGTTAGAACGACAAAAGCGAGGATCTAGAGAGGAGGAAACGACGTCAGGAAGTACAAATTAACAGCTTTAAGTCTGATCAGACACACAGGCGCTGACAGGAAGTGACCAGAAGCAGAGCACAGGCGCTGACAGGAAGTGACCAGAAGCAGAGCACAGGTGCTGACAGGAAGTGACCAGAAGCAGAGCACAGGTGCTGACAGGAAGTGACCAGAAGCAGAGCACAGGTGCTGACAGGAAGTGACCAGAAGCAGAGCACAGGTGCTGACAGGAAGTGACCAGAAGCAGAGCACAGGTGCTCACAGGAAGTGACCAGAAGCAGAGCACAGGTGCTGACAGGAAGTAACCAGAAGCAGAGCACAGGTGCTCACAGGAAGTGACCAGAAGCAGAGCACAGGTGCCGACAGGAAGTGACCAGAGGAAGAGCACAGGTGCTGACAGGAAGTGACCAGGAAGTGACCAGAGGAAGAGCACAGGTGCTCACAGGAAGTGACCAGAGGAAGAGCACAGGTGCTGACAGGAAGTGACCAGGAAGTGACCAGAGGAAGAGCACAGGTGCTGACAGGAAGTGACCAGGAAGTGACCAGAGGAAGAGCACAGGTGCTGACAGGAAGTGATGGGACATGGGTCAAAGTATAATATCCAAAATACACGTCAGATAAAAGTCACTATAGTCCTTCTTATCACGCTGATTTGTGTCCAAGAGAAAGTTTAGTTTTAATTTGTTATTTGATGATATAAAAAGGAGCATCATCATGATTGACAGCTCTGTCGACCAATGAGGCTCCTGCAGCGATGTGTGCAACGGATTATCACAGAAACTAGAATTTTAATTCCTCCTGAATGTGACCGTCTGATCCAGATTGAATCCGTATTTATCAAACTGTAATTAAGATATTTCATGAGTTTAATTAAATAAATCTTAATAAAACGACCCAGAGAACCTGACCCTCCCAATCTTTAAATTCAGGTCTGATAGGATCCATTTTACTCCACGTCAGACACTGAAATAAACCTGCCAGCACAGAGGTCAAAGGTCAGAGCTGATCTGCAGGAGGAGAAGATCGTATGAAGTGAACAGAAAAGAGGCCAAAGAAGAGAGAACGAGTCCACGGAGGGAGAGGGAAATCATTTCTGTCTATATATACATTACAGAACACCATTAGAGGAAGCAGAGCAGAAAGGTTTCAGAGAAGAAGAAGAAGCTCTACAACGTTTTTATTGTCTCTTCTTATTTCTCTCTCTTCAGACTAAAAACATTTATTCTTCTCCCTGCTCCTTTCTGAACATGGATTGGATTGTGAATTCTGTGAACATTATGTGTTTTGACATGTGCGGAACAAATAAAAAAAATGAAAATGAAAATGAAAAGCAGCACAGCGACCTGCTGACAGTGTGAGGGTCTCGTCTGCATCATCATCGTCGTCTTTAATAAACCTAATGGTTCGTGGTAACGTGTCCCAGGACGCTGCTTGTGATGGGAGCACACTCGGGGTTTGTCCTCTGAGCTCCGTGCTCGAGTGGAGGAAAAGTTTGAACAAGTTGGGTGATTAACGTCACTGCGTGTCAGAGAAGATCTCATCACAGTGAAGTCTCTACGGCCTCTCGTTCTGCTCCGAACATCCGAACCTCACATCGTTCAGGAAGAGGTTCAAACATTAAAGACGGTCGATGATCTTTATCGGAGTTATTTCTCATCTTTTGTTCTGACCGAGCTCTGAACCAGGGATCTTCTGACTGAGGAGCAGCGTTGCTAACCATCAGCTACACGATTAACAACGACAAGTTAGAGAACAATTCCTTTTTTGAAAACACGTTTGTCTGAAGATGTTGGAGACACAGTAGATAAATGTATTTAGTGACACAGAGCTGATGTCTTGATTATGAGAGAGGAGAAGACACAAAGGAAATAAAGGACGGAGTAGAAAAGGCTGTAAATCTGCTCGCTGTGAATCCACTGAAGCTCTCAGTCAGCGGCACTAAATCAAACCCAGAGCAGACCAAACTAAAGGAGCATCAATCACCAGAGCTCCAGCATCCCGCCCTTCCTGTTTAGAGATCTACGCTGCTTCGTTTTAAACGCTCTGTATCTTCATCTTCACGCGGCTTCATTTTACCTTCACACCTTCTCCTCCACTTTCTCATCTCCACCGGCTGCTTTCATATCTTTGTTTTTTATCTCCTAATCATTCAGATATTAAACTCTTCCATCCACTGTCACAGGGATCCGTTTTATTGTCCTCAGGTCTGACAGCTCTATATACACTTTAACACAAATGTGTGTCTAACTTCCTGTGATTGGTTTTCTTTAGCAGTAGTTTGAATTCAAAGGAAATAAGCTCCCTGAACTTTTATCAACACGGAATAAAAAGTTAAACTTGAACAGAAAAGACACACGACCCCCCTGAGGCTGGGCGACTCAGATCGATGTGCAGCAACACATCAGGAGGAGACGGGCCAACGCTAGAGCTGTCACACTTACACTGAGCCCTGATCCATACAGGGATCATGTGTGCCTGCTGGGATTATTCTGCCTGACGTTGATCGACTTCGAGTTTGAAGGAGACTCAGAAAGAATTAATTTATAAGACACGAGAAAATCTAAAGATTGAGACGAGACTCAAACTCATCTGTATCTCACATCCTGACGTTACAATCCTACAGTCTGGTTTGTTCTGAGTGAGAGTACTGATTCCATCACTGCATGAAAAAACAGATTAGCATCCCCATAAACGGAAGGGCCCGGGTGGGGGATGGGCGAATTCTGAGTTAAAATCCAACATGGCTGCTCTGTGCATGAACAGTCACGTTTAAGCTGTTACTATTATGTTTATTAGCAGCTTAGGCCCCTCGTTTTTCCGCGCAGAAAAGAGCTGGCTGTGCGCTCAGGAGTGTTTGCATGAAGCGTTTGTGTGCTGATAAGAAATGCGCTGCACGTCCGTCCTGTCTCTATGACAACAGTCTGCTGAAAATGGGCGCTGCATGACCGACACTGCTCCGTTACTTTTTCCCTACGGGGAATATCATACATTTCGAAAACAGCCCGTGGGGGGAGGGGGGAGGGCGTCAATAGCGCCTTTCTGAAAAGTTGAAAGATTTTCAACTTGAGCGCTCGGAGTGGCCGCACCAGAAAGGCGGAGTGCTATGAAAAAAGATGCTGGGTGCAGCGCTCGTTCTCCGGGCGGCTGCCTGCCACTCTCTACTCATTAAAAACAACTGAAAAAAGAAAAACTTCTTCTTTTTGTGTACTTAAATCAATCACACCGATAGTATCGTGCCAGTTTTATCTGCCAACATGTCGTCGTGTTAGTTTCGCGTGCAAAATCTCCCGTAGTGTGTTGTTATCGTCAGGTGTAAAGGAACAAAATAAAAGGTTCTCCTGGAGGTGTTGCTTGTCCGACTTACAACTGGAACACGGTTAACGTCAGGTCACTCGGGTTAACGTCAGGTCACTCGGGTGTGATGTCATCCCCAGCTCTGAGATCCGAGGTAAATTGAACACATCGTCAGTTCTATCTGCAGTTCCTCTAGTGTCCACTAAGGGCTGTCTCCTGCAGTGAGTCAGTCTCCACAGAGCCACAGTCCAGTGTTTAGAGTCAGGACTCTGGTTGTTGGTGTGCAGTTTTGGTCCCGTCGTTGCTCTCCACATGCTACGGGAACCAAAGTGTTTGATCCATCATCATGTGTCATCATGTTTGGGCTCTCTCTCATTTAAACATCTGTTCAGAACCTTTTAGTGTGGGTCACTCCTGTAGTCCTGAAGAGAAGTGCACATTAACCAGCGGAAAGGATAAGTGAGTGTCTAAATCTAAATATGTTCTTAAATGTGATGCATTTGTGAGGAACATCTTCAGGAAGTCAACGTGTCGATGGTTTGTCTTTAATCCTGCAGAGACTCTTCTTTAAATCTCTCCCAAGCTTTTAGTCCGACTCTAAATTCAAGACACGAGAGAGGAGCCTGAAGATGAAATCCCCCGTGTTTCTGCACTCCGGTCCATCAATATACTCAGACAAGATGAGATTTTAGTAGCACTCTCACACACACACACACACACACACACACACACACACACACACACACACACACACACACACTGCAGCAAGTAGCTTGATAAATTAACGCGTTCCCTCGCGTCACCGACCAATCAATAACTCCAGAGTGTCAGGTAGCTCACGCCCACTTCACAACACTTCATGACAATCGATCTGCGGCCAAAACGTCTGTTATTCCACCATTCCTCCACTCCCCACACAAATCGAAGAGATATTATTTTCATATCCATCCCTCGGGGGAGGAGTTGTTCTAATCCTTTGGAGATGTGCGGAGCGTCTGCAGCCTTCTCGTCTGTAAATATCATCAGTTTTAAACTCTTGCAGGTGGACAGCCACTCAGGGAGTCGTTCTTCTGCAGCAGAGACAGACTAACCATCATCGTAACGGCTGCATTAGCAAGAGTATACGTCTGTTTTTTCAGGTGCAGCCACTTTATTGAGGGAGGTGGATAAACGTCTCACAGTAGGAAGGTTCAGAGTTTGGGGCGTTTCTGTAATGACCTTAAAAGTCCTGTAACTTGTAGCGGTGGCTAGGTAATGCCCGGGTGCCAGTCAGAGGATTGCTCTGACAAAATAATGTAATTCTTGATTCAAACCCAGCAGACCCCTACAGAGGAGATGACCGAGCCTTGACCCCTTTTTGGCAGTAGCTCAGTCTGTAGGGACTTGGGTTGGGAACCAGAGGGTCACTGGTTCAAGTCCCGGTGCCAACCAAAGCATGGAAGTTGGTCTGGTTTCTAAAGAGGGGTTCCAGGTCACTTCCCGAGTACTCCCAAGGTGCCCTTGAGCAAGGCACCCATAACAGCTCTAGTACGCTCCATGCTTAGCAGCCTCACTCTGACATCTCTCCACTAAAGCACGTCCACAGGTCCTGTTTGTGCGTGTGTGTGATTGTGTGTGTGAGAAGCATGTCTCTCAATAACAGAGTGTAAATGTCCACCAAACTCTAGTACACAGAGAAGTAATGCAAGCCCAAAGAACACACAAACACAGATCCATTTTGGGTGGCACCTGGAGAAGCCAGATTCCACGGGGGGCCATGCCACCCCTCGCCCCTGTTACGATACATTCCCTCCAACTGAGTGAGAGGAAAATGTTCAAACACTGTGTGATGCTACCATGTCAGATGAAATATTCGACCTATAGTCAGCATACGTGATGATTCTGTCAGACGATGTGGATAAAACGACCTAAAGAGGAGATTAAAGGTGGAAACGGCACAAACACAAACTCCTGACGTGGTCTGCACTCCGAACACAAACCGAGCTGCAGCCTGACTCCTTCCCTGCAAAGCTTTATATCAGGACATTTATTCTGTATCGGAGTGGCTGCACTACATTCCCTCTGACGCCCATTTGAACATTAGTTCCCATTACGTTTCCCCATCCATCCTCTCTCTCCGGCTGCAGCGTGAAAGGCAGCATGGATTTACATCTCTCAGATATACGAGCCGTCGCTCGCCGCGGCAGATATACGAGCCGAGCCGTCAAAGCTTTATTAGCTGTTGGATTGATGACAGCTGAGAGGGAAATAAAAGAAAGATACAGACAGAGAAAGAGGAAGTGACACGTACTTGTAACCTGGCGCCGTGTTGGCACAGCTCCCGCTCCGAAGCCAGATGCAGTACGGATCACGAGACGCCAGGCAGGCTCTGCAGAGGGACGACAGAGCAGTTTACTCATTATCACATCTTTTCTTTGAGTCTGACGAACATTTTGTAGATGTTGGTCTATCTGCAGTAAAATACAAATCAGAGCATGGGATGCTTTGGGGCGGGGCTAACTGTGTTACCATGGCGACCTGTCAATCAGATTCAAATGATTTGTTCAGTGTTTGCAGCTGAGGAGTCTGCTTTTCATTTTTCAGTCGCTACATTGAGCCCGTTTAAGGTAAGGGTTTCCCCATCATCCAGCCTCATTCTCTCTGGGTGCAGCTGTGGTTGTTGATTTGCTCATTAGAGAGTAACTGCAGAGAAACAGAGTCACTTCTCTGATTCAACGCTTTATTTTCATTAGTGATGCTCTCTCTCTCTTCACTTCCACTCTATGTCACTCGACCACCGCTGCTCTCTCTCTGTTTTGCTCGTGGACTCTCTGGGTTGATAATCTGACAGAGTAGATCTGTTGTGTGTTTTTAAGGAGAGAGAGGGTGAATCGTTATAGAGCATGTGGTATCAGAGTGTCTGACTGTGTCCTCTCATCCAGTGAGTCCATATCAGAGCAGCTCTCAGAGGAAACAGCTGCTGACAGCCTCTCTGAACCTCTGCAGCTGCATCTCATCAGCTGTTATTCACTCATCCCGCTCGCTAATTTACATGAGTCTGATTACTGACACTGTCTGTGTGTGTAGGTGTGTGTGTCTGTGTGTGTAGGTGTGTGGGTGTCTGTTTGTGTGTGTGTCTGTGAGTGTGTGTGTGTGTGTGTGTGTGTGTGTCTGTGTGTGTCTGTGAGTCGATGTGTGTCTGTGTCTGTGAGTGTGTGTGTGTGTGTGTGTGTGTGTGTGTGTTTGTGTGTGTGTGTCTGTGTGTGTGTGTGTGTCTGTGTGTGTAGGTGTGTGGGTGTCTGTTTGTGTGTGTGTGTGTGTATGTGTGTGTGTGTGTGTGTGTGTGTGTGTGTGTGTGTGTGTGTGTGTGTGTGTGTGTTTGTGTGTGTGTGTCTGTGTGTGTGTGTGTGTCTGTGTGTGTAGGTGTGTGGGTGTCTGTTTGTGTGTGTGTGTGTGTGTATGTGTGTGTGTGTGTGTGTGTGTCTGTCTGTGTCTGTGAGTGTGTGTGTGTGTGTGTGTGTGTGTGTGTGTGTGTGTGTGTGTCTGTGTGTGTGTGTGTGTCTGTGAGTGTGTGTGTGTGTGTGTGTGTGTGAATATGTTAATGCTGTAAAATGACGCGCCCCTTTTTAACAAGGAGTGTGTTTACATGGTTATGATCCTCATCCCGCCTTTGATCATGTTGAGAATATGGCGTTTACGTGCACACAGAGAAGCCTGGACATTCATCTCCCTTCATGATAAACACTGATGATTACTGCATCATTTGTGCAGGCGCCTGTGATGTTTATTTTTTACAACACAAACCGCAGCAATTTTGAATTCTGAGATAATTAGAGCACTGTGGCTTTTTACGGGCTAAGCACTAACTAATTCCAACATCGCGTTGCAGATATGGCGTATCCCCCTCTTTTCCAGCAACAGTTCCCTGGTCACTTCAGAAGTAAGAAACTCTCGTTGCTGCTGCCATGTTTGCTTTGCTGATATGTCCCATGGCTGAAGGAGCGCCTGCGCAGGAAGTCGGTAGCTGCCAGTAACCGGGGTAAGGCGTACATGCCACAGTATACCGTTTTCTTTTAGAGTTCTCTAGATAGCAAAATCGCAAAAACCAGGATAAGGACTTGTGGATATGTGGAAGTGCAAACAAATCTGCAGTTCCTTGAGTGTCCACTAGTGGCTGTCTGCAACAGCCCCCAGTAGTCACATACACACCCATATTAATCTGTTTTTACAGCAGAAATAAAAATGTTTACAGCCTGGTTCAAATAATGATTTGCATAATTGGGGGCGTGGTTAAGTTGACTGACAGGTGGGCGGGATGTAGCTATTTGTCATGAGGTTTAAGCCCCGCCTCTGCTTCAACTCTTTATCTGTTTGTAGTTCGGTCTGAAGTTAGGTAGAGTCAGCATTTCCAACATGGTGACCGCTATCAAAGGGCTTCATAACTCCTCTTCAGAAACCAATGGGTGACTGCGTGCGTGTTTTATACAGACTATGAGAGTCCTCAGCAAACACAGAACACTTTGCACTGAAGCACAGAGGTCTCCTTTTCTGTTTTAAAAAGAACGAAGCCCTGGATATTATAGCTTTATATCAAATAGAATACAGGATGATATAAAGGTCGTACTTTTTACAGGCTCCGTGTCGGGGGCAGCGGCTGAGCGGCACTCTGATGACGCAGCTCGAGAAGGCTACGAACAAAGCATGATGGTCTTTATCCAGCTCCAGTCCCAGGACTGTCCTGTCCTCCTGACCCTGAACGTTACACCTGCACACACACACACACACACACACACACAGATTAAAGCGACACTGACGATGACATCAGATGATTTAGCAGCTGGAGGGTCAGTACAAACTTTGACGGATTGTAGACGTCGATGTCCTCCAGCAGTTTGGACCCGAAGCTGTCGTTGGGATGCGTGCTCGCTAAAACCTTCAGGACTCTGCCGTCGTCCGATCCGAGGAACATCACAGTCCGGTCTTTGTTTGGACCCGCCGAGACGTCCACCACGATCTGAGTCAGCTTGGACCTGTGAGTGAAAAACAAAGACATGGGGACGATGATGGAGGAGAAACTACTAAAGCTGTGAGGTGTTTTTAAAGTGAACCGATCTGCTCAGAAGACATCTGTTCAGATTGAAACATCTGTCAGTGTGTCAGGCTTTAGAGGCTGGTTAAACATTTGATGACAGACGCAGACAGATGAGAAGTTTCTTTCTTTGGAAATAAAACAGCTTCTCTGTGAGTGCGACGTCTGAACATGTTGTTCTGCACGCTGTCGGAAGTTTCAACTGTCCCACTAGGGTGACAGTTTAACCTTGATGTGTCGCCCTGTCTAAACTCAGGGGCCCTCTTTAGGGGCCACACCCCCCAGTTTGGGAATCACTGCCTCAAAGTCTTTAACTTGTTTCAGTGTTGATGCCCTCTGGTCCTGGTCATGACCTGGTCTCAGCTCAGGTGGTCTTGATACTGGTTTTGTTGGTTCATAAAGGGCATGCTTGGAAATGTAGTATGGAAGTGACGTATTTGGAGGAGATCTGAAGAGCTGAGTGTGACTGAACCTCGGCCATGAGGACTCATCTATAACCAGGGTCTGCTGGGTCTGCAGGGCGGAGCCTCATTTTAACTCAGACTGAAGACTCTCATTCGTCATTAAACTCCTTCAGAAAGTCGTCTGAAACCTGCAGACGCAAATTATAAAAGGTCGGAGATTTCCAGAGACAGAGCTTCCTGTGAGCAGACAACTAATCAAAGCTGATCCCGATGATTATCCTCGCAGCTTCAGGTCGGGGCGGTGCATTCACTGCCTCTCAGAGCTGCAGTAACTTTCAAACTCTTCTCTCCAGGGTACAGGTGACATTTCACACTGATCTCTTTCTCAGGATTCAAACCCTGACCTGTCTGAGGATAATGAACTTCTCTGCAGCTCAGATTTACATCAGTCAGACTAATCTTCACATTTAGATGCAAAGAAGTCTTCCAAAATTCGTGTCACAGACGAGTGGCTCGTGGTGATGACTCTACAGATCAGCGGCTCTGACATTTGAAGACCGAGATCATTTTGTTTCATCTTGTAAATCATGTAGCAGAGGCGTCTGTAAATGTCTACAAACACTGAATGTAGCTGTAATGATCCATCAGAACGAGCAGAGCAGAGCAGAGAGGAAGAAAGATTCTCCTCGGAAACAAATCAATCTTATCATCCGACAAGAACTGGAATAATAAGAGAAGACTACATGTTGCATCACCTCACACTGTTTCCTAAAAACTATCAGCTTGTGTTTGAGATATTTGTAACAAACTGGGAAGAAAGACACGATGAGAAAAAAAGAGACACGTGATGATGTGGGATCTCTGGATGATCTCTACAGGGGTCACTGTGTGTGTTACCTGCTGGACGTCCTGGTGAAGACAGGCCGGTCGTTGACAGAAGGAACAGCTTCGTCCATCAGAGGATACGACTTGATAAACGTCAAAGTCTCGTCAGGAAACTGAACGGACGACTTGTAGTCAGCAGCCGGGCCGTCGCCGGCACACGAACCAGGTCTGAAGAAAAACAACAACTTTAGTAATCCTGGTTTGAAATAATCCGGGCTCTTGATAACCCTGAGGAGCATCCTGGTGTCTCACCTGGGTCTGGGAACTTGCTCGTCGGGTACAGGAGTCCAGGACGAGTCGCTAGTCCGCTGCTCCTTGAACTTCCCGTTGAAGACTTTCTCGATGTCGTCCATGTAGAAAGCACAGACTGCAGAGCCGGGGATGCTGCAGAGACACACACACACACAATCCAGACTGCATTAGAGCAAAGCTTTTTAATCTGTCTCCTCACTCGACCTGGCATCGAATTCAAATATCTATAAAGTCTCTCAGTTGAGAAGCCACCAGCTCTGATGGATGGCTCCACCTGCTCCATCCCTTCCACAACACTCTCATTATGTCGGGTTTGGAAGTGGCGAGCCATCAAGTCAAGACCACACTAACTGAGACTAAGACATAACTCAGCCTGGAGTGCTCCGAGACCGAGACAAGACCGAGTAAAAATGCTTTCGATAACGAGATGAGATCGAGACCTTCAAAAAGTGGTCTCTCTTGAAAGCTAACACTCTGCAGTTTAAGGAAGTTTTTTCATCATGCATACTACTGTTGAAATAAGGCAGGCGTTCGTCACACATAGCAATCTATTTGGCGTTAGAAACGCTCTTTCTGATTTCGGGGTGCGAGTTATAGATTGATGCAGCATATCCACTTGTTCAGGATTTAATTGGCTACAAGAAACTTCAGTCATCGCCACAGTCGCGTGCAAATGGCTGGGTAGAGATACATCAGAACAGGGGCAGACACCTCCATTCTACTCAGGCTCTCTTTGGCTTTTGTAGGCTGGGAACAGTCCATCAAAAGTCAGAGTGAGGTCGCCATTTTGATGTAGCACAATTGAAAAAAATGCATTCATAAATAGAATAATTACAGAAAATACAGCAGGAAATCATGAAAAGTTGTGGTAAATTTGAATCAATTCGAGGATCTTTATGGATGCAACATGTTTGGATTCAATCTTTTAGTGGATTTGGATCGTGGGGGAGCTTGTCGATGCCGCAGGACCGTTTTTGTTGCAATATTATGACCTGAAGAGAACAGTCGACCTGCAGGCGGTTACAAAAATGAACCAGAAATCACTAGTCAAACCACATAACATCACAGATTTGATGTTTTGTGGGATGAAACCTAGAACAGCATGTAGAGCATTTGGACCAATTATAGGGACATCGCTGAAAATTTGGTCGGATGTTCAGAAATATATGGACTGTGATATAAAGCTATGTGACCGCTCTCCAATATGGTATAATAACAATCTATTACAGAACTCCGGCTCATTCTACAATAAGAGCTGGGCCGATGGGGGAGTCCGTAGACTTAAAGATTTATACAACAGAGATGGCCTGCTTTCATTTCAACAGCTTAAGGACCGATATTCCCTCCCTGGTTTTTCTTGGTTTTTGTATTTACAATTGAGATCAGCAATTCGTGCCCATGGAGTTCCATGGGATTTACCTTTATCCTCTCATCCATTGGACACTTGGATTAACCCCCACAAAAGGACTACTGGACTCGTGTCCACCATATATAACGATTTGGTCTCCAAAAGTGCCAAAACTCTTGGGGTGACCACATCCTGGGACCGGGACCTCGAAGGACAAAACTTTGTACTACACTGGGACATTATTTGGAACAATGTATTTATCTCATCAAAAAATCCGGCACATCAGCTCATTCACTATAAATTTGTACATAAATATTATGCAACTCCATATAGGCGTTTCCAAATGAAGCTTGTAGACACTCCGAACTGCACCAAATGTAACCTTGATGTTGTTGGTACATACCTCCATGTTTTCTGGGAATGTCCTTCAGTTTCCACCCTCTGGTCTAAGGTGACTAAATGTCTTGAAAAAGTCCTGAAATTCCCAGTTCCCAAACAGCCTTCCCTATTGTTATTTAATGATGATTTTACTCTCAGGGATAAAATCAGTTTGGCCTTTAGAAAAATTATCTTTGCGGGCTCAACGGCGGCAAAGAAGGCAATAATACATTCTTGGTTCTCTGGTGAACCTCCGTCGATAAAAGAATGGTTTAACTACTTCAGAGATATCTCTCTCATTGAAAGATCATTAGCTGTGATTCATAAGGCACGGGCATCCACTTTACAGGCTTGGGATTTCCTTATTTCAACTCATTTGGATCCACTTTTTCTCGAACAGGTGTGATTTTGTATTTTGTGCATGTGTGTATAGGTGTGTATAGTGTTTTTACATGCATATCTTAATTTTATTTGGGAATGTTTTGTCTCAGTTTTTATTTTTTATTATATATATTTTATTTTATTTATTTATTTTTTTATTTTTTTTATTTATTTTATCTTAATGTTTATCTTCATCAAGGCAATGGCGATTTGTAAATAGTTTGTGTGTTTGTTGTTGTTGTCTTCGGTCTCTCTCCTGAAGCTCTTCTGTACAAGCATCTTGTAAAAAATTTCAATAAAAAGTTGATCACAAAAAAAAAAAATGAACCAGAAAGACTTGATTGTTTGTCGGTGGTCTGACAGATACGTAGATTGTGGCTGCTGTGGTGGTTGAATCTTGAAATAGTGAACATGGTCTGAATCACGGGACTCGTAGCTTAACGATGAATAGCATGAGAGATATTTATAAACAGCAGCTGTGTAAGTAATCGTGATAATGAGAGAAAACACACCTGCCGGAGGTCAGATTTTAAACAGGTTTAAGGCACACAGGAGCTCTGAAGTCAAACCGTCCACCTCACAAACACACAGGGTGATGTTTACCTGTTGGCCTGCGTGGTGAAGACTCCGACCACAGCCGGCCTCTGGTTGATCTGCAGCACGTTGGTGAGGGACTGAAGAACATCGAAGTAGAAAAACGAGTCCCCGGGAACCGAACAGTTGAGACGAGCCTGAAACGAACAAAGAACCAATGAGAGACGGCCAATAACGAGGAATGTTGTTTTTAAACTAGATTCAGATTCATGTCGAATTGAGTGTGAAGTTACTTTGAGGAAAGACGTCCAGTATCTCTCCAGAACTCTCGGTGATCCTCCGTTATCGTTCTTGCAAACCCGGGCGACCCGAGAAAACACCACCTGGAGAGAGAGGGAGATAGCCTTGAGGTTAGTATTTGTTTCCCATGTATAGAGGCTGTAGTCCTCGACGCTATGGGCCAGAGGTTTGACTCCGATCCTTAGCCTCTGCATCAGTCTGTAAACCTTTCTGCGTTCTAACCTCTCTCCATTTTTCAAAAGCATCTCCAATATTGATCCTAGTTTGAGCACGTTTCTGCTCGTGGAGCTTATAAGAAACATGCAGAGGCTTTTTAGGTCGGGTACAATCACTTCTATCTGAACCAGTTCTCTTGCCCGCTTCCATCGCTGCAACACCTGTTGGTTTGACCTGATAACTGCTCTCATATCTGGCAAACCGAGGGGCGTCCAAAACGGCCGTGTGGGGGTGCCTTAAAACCGCCTACCTTCTCTGGTCCAAACAAATCCAGACCATTCAGGACCAGAATCTAAAGTTAGAAGGAGGACATACTGGCTGCTGCATTGTTGTCAGAGAAGCCAGCACTTCAACATAGCATGTTTCCTTAATGTCTGATCATAGAGTAAGCTCACTTTATCATCTCACTCACTACACATCTCACTGATTGGACCTTCAAGAATAAGAATTAAATAAAAAGTTCAGTTTGAGTTAATAGCGATGAATAAATGTGTCGTGGTTGTGGGCACTTAATGAAAACAGTTTAAATGTACTTTTTTTGAGGACATCTTTGAACACAAAGACAAATACACACAGTAACACACACACACTTACCTTGCCCAAGGCGGTGTACTCCACGGCGATCTCACTGAGGAAGAAGTAGACGTAGTTACCGTAGTCGATGGCGTGCAGGAAGTGAGGCTCTGCAGAAAGAGAGAGAGAGAGAGAGAGAGAGAGAGAGAGAGAGGTTGTGTTGTTATTATCGATCTACTTTCAGAGTTAAACTGCTCATATCGTCTCTCACTGTAACTGTTCACCTCTGCTCTGTGATGTTCAACACTCACCAGGTGATAACATCGCTGTTTTCTCTCCACCTGCATTCTCAGCTTTATTTTACAGTCGCTGACTTTAAGCATCTCAAATCCCACAGAAGGAAATCTATGAGGTTTAAATAGACTGCTGAGGTCTGTCTGACTGTGATCTGTGTCTGCAGAGTTTCTTTATCAGTCAGTAAACAAGTCATTGTGTCAGAGATGTTTCTCATGGAGGGGAGGATGCTCACTGCAGCATGCACGCCAGTAGTTCTGCAGTTTGATAGGTTAATGCCTCGCTGTGTTATTAACGTGACAATCACCACCTGCCAGCAAACCAATCAAATACAGCAGCAACTTCATCTATTGTTAAAGAAAGTTTCAGTTCACTGGTTAATGAATCAACCAACAAAACGACAAAAACAACACCTTCAAATGCTACAAGTATTTACAAATGATCAAAGTTATGTTTCAGATTAACCAGACGCCCTCTGATGTGGGCCGGCTGTGGCTCAGTGGTCAGTCAGCCTAGAGTCGGTCGTCTCTAAACTGGAAAGTTGTCCTTGGGCAGGACACTTAACCCCAAGTTGCTCCCGATGCTTAGTCGGCGGCGTGTGAATGTATGAATGAATGATTTACTTCTGATGGACTGTTTACACAGCAGCCTCTACCATCAGGGTGTGAATGTGGAGGTGTGACCTGCGGGGTAAAAGCACTTTGAGTCATCAGAAGACTCAAGTCCATTTACCGTCTAATGTCCGGTCATCCTTGGTCTGATTCTCAGCTGTGACTCCATCCTCACTTTTAGGGCTAAGGTGTCGTGAAGGGAGTAAGTCTCATGAAACGTAACTCACGACAATAAAGGCTCTCTACTTCTCTCTGTTCATGATGCATGCAACACATTAATGTGTGACCTCGACACTGACAATTCAAACTTAGACTTGTCAGTAAGAAATTCAGAAATTGGAGTTTATTTAAAGAAGGAAAACATGACATTTAGCTTTAAAAATACTCATACATTCTTACGAGAAAGGGAAGTCAAACAGCAGAGTGTAAGGTCTAAATGTTGACCTCACGTACATCGTCACCTGTGGCCCTCGTACTGTCCTGTACTATACCAGCTCTAAACTTCATACATATATCCGTTATAGGACTTCTTCTTGTCTCGTCTAGTCTTTCAATCACACAAATATTAACTGAGCCACATGCTCCAAGGTCTGGTTTGAAAACTGTTAAGTTTGGCCTTGGTTAGATATTTTTAGATTCATTACTGTGACCTACCTCTGAGCCACTTGGAGTCGTATTTGACGGTCCTGAGGACGGGCCGGCCCTCTCCCAGGCTTCTGTAGATGACGGCGTCGCTGGCCAGAAAGTCCGTCATGGTGGCCGAGTAGAAATCCCCTCCTGAGAGACAATTCCATGTTTAAAAACTCACACTGAGGATACAGAGTTTAAGGTTTTACTTTTCATCCATCCATCCATTCATTATCTATACCGCTTTTTACCCTTTGGGGGTCTCAGGGGGGCGGCAGGCTTGAATCAGAAATGAAGCCTCACATGTCGATGTTCACTGTACATCAGTGAATAGTTCTGGTAGACCTCTCACCTGCCTTCAGTATTCCTCCACTATTTCAGCCTACAGTGTGTGTTTGGCATGTTCAGTTGATTTTGTTATATTTTACTCACCAGCGAACAGTCCGACGTTGGACTGACCGGACTCAAAGGGACAGCGAGCCTGACCAACCACCTCTTCTCCGACCTGGTCCAAGCTGGTCATCTGAGAGGAAAAGGGAAAACAAATCTATATCATTCGTCTTTACAGTACAGTCTCTAAATGTACTATGGGAGGTAGAGCCTTCAGTTATCAGGCCTGCTCGTGGTACCTACAGTCACTAAATGTACTATGGGAGGTAGAGCCTTCAGTTATCAGGCCTGCTCGTGGTATCTACGGTCTCTAAATGTACTATGGGAGGTAGAGCCTTCAGTTATCAGGCCTGCTCGTGGTACCTACAGTCACTAAATGTACTATGGGAGGTAGAGCCTTCAGTTATCAGGCCTGCTCGTGGTACCTACAGTCTCTAAATGTACTATGGGAGGTAGAGCCTTCAGTTATCAGGCCCCTGTCCTTTGGGATCATCTACCAGTCAGGGTCTGGGAGGCTGACACCCTCTGTACCTTCACTAGTAGTAGCTACTTTTTGATAAAGCTTATAGTAAAGGCTTGCTCAGGCTTGGACCAGCTCCTAGTTACGCTGCTATAGGCTTAAATCTTTCTTTTTGATTAGCTTAAAGATAGGGCTGGCTCAGGCTTGGACCGGCTCCTATGCTGTTACAGGCTTGGACTGCAGGAGGACCTGAAACTTTCATGCCATGATGGTGCTGTGTAAATACATATTCAGGTTTTACTTCGTTCTTCTCCTCACATGCTTTCTCGTTATGCTGTCAGTAACACAGCCTGTTGATTTGTGAATATAATGATCTTATATAATTCAGCATGCCAGCAGAGAGGGTAATAAAGCTGCGAATCAGCTGATGTCTTTCAGCGTTCAGCAGGGAGTCACTGCATGTCACTGAACCTGAGCTAATAAAACAGTGACAGACCTCAGGTGATGGTGTTATCAGTACACAGAGTGACCTGCTCCCCTGCTGTCAGTCTGACTCACACCTGAGAGCATAATATAGACACACAGTTGTTTTGCGTCTGTTTGTTGTTGTTTGTTAAATCACGAGGTTATGTTGTGTTCACGTCTCATCTGAGTCATGCTGAGGACAATCTACACAATGGTTTACCCGTTGAGACAGTCAGTGTCACATTCTACATACAAAAACAGATATGACCACACATCTCCAACAATAACCAGGATAACTTTGTAAACGACAACATTAGACGTCTTAGGTGGTGAGTCTGACGGAGGCCGTGGCAAGGGGCCCTCTGAACATGTGTATGCTAACACAAGCCATATTCAGACTGCCGTTTCAAGATGCGATATTTACTCCCGTCACATTTCACCTTCAATCCGAAGGTCACGGAGGCGTAATAAGGGGACGAAGTGATCCCCCCTCTGTACCCACTTCGAGTGTAGTACCAGAAACGTTACACAGATGAGACATTAGCTGAGCCAGCAGGGGAGAGCAGTGCTGTGTGTGCGTGCATGTCTGACAGTGTGTGTATGTGGAGATCATGCCGTGCTTCGTATCGCTGTTTCGTATCGCTCACGCCTTCAGAAAAATGTCACCACGCTTCAGAAAAGAGTGAAGGAACAGAATTGTGAAAAATAAAATACTTGCTAACAAGTGTTGGTGATGCTTTATGTCTTGAAAGCATTGTGTCCTGTTTGCTGGGATGATAGCACTCAGATGATACTCCTCTGTCAGCCCGGCAGCTGAGCGGATAACTCTGAGTACAGTAGCCACATTAGCTGAATGGCTAACACAGGCCTGAGCCAGAGGGAGCGTTTAGCCTCCTGTAAAGGTTCATAAATATACCTGTCTGCCTTTTTAACCCTCAGGGAGCAGAGTCTGTTTATAGCTGCGAGCGCTGTTCTCTCTGACCCCGCTCTCTCTCTCTCTCTCTGCAGGCTGCACTCCCCCTTTTTTATTCTTTCTCTATCTCGCTCGCCCTCGCTCTGTTGGAAGAGTGTTGAAACATTGCTCCTTTTCCTCTTCCGTTCCCTTTCCTCCTTCTACATCAGTCATGCTATCTCTAATTTTATCTCTAGAGTTAAATTAAATGTTTTGTTTCCAGGTTGTTTCTGCGTTTGTCAGCAGCTCTGTGTGTGTGTGTGTGTGTGTGTGTGTGTGTGTGTGTGTGTGTGTGTGTGTGTGTGTGTGTGTGTGTGTGTGTGGGTGTGTGTGTGTGTGTGTGTCGGCAGCTCTGTGCGTGTGTGTGTGTGTGTGTGTGTGTGTGTGTGTGTGTGTGTTGGCAGCTCTGTGCGTGTGTCAGTCGAAGTCTTATTCTGAACATATAACCTGCTGAAACAGGTTATATGTTCATCATCAGTTACCATGGTGATCTACCCTGCTGAGAAGTAAACATCCTTCATCTTTAAAAACGAAGATTCCAGAGTTTGTTTCAAACTTCATGTTCAGATTTAAATTTTTACCATCAAACAAAAAATCCAGAGCAGGTATGTCTGTGTTTCTAACTGTTTTTTGCTCCAGCTCTTCTCCTTCTTCTCCTTCTTCTTCTTCTTCAGGTAAACTTGTTGTTTTCCTGCCGCCGGGGGTTTCACAGAGTAGGAAGCTTCTACAAAAAGGGGTCAGCACCTGTCAATCAACTGTGCGGCGCTCAGCAGGGTGAAAGAATAAAAAGGAACACGGGTTTGGATTGACACCTGAAATTGTGGCTTTGTGAAGGTTTTTTGTTCGGTTGTGACGAGGCCTCTAAAGCTGCTGACACTTTCAATTAGCAGCAGGTGAAACCGAACGAGGGGGGGGGTTGCTGTCTGAATACGAGTCTCCGTGTCCTCTGTACCCCCGCTCTCTGCTCATTAACCCAACGACAGCTACGTGTGCCCAATGAGCAGGTTAGCAAACACACTGTGTGGAGTCAAACACACAATACAGAACGTATGAAACAAACCGGAGCAGGAAGCAGTGAGAAGGAACATAAGGATGTAGATTTCTTCTTCTGTTGTTGATCTCTTCTACGTGTATTTTAAAGCTCAGTCTGCGTCATGTTCCGCTGTGCTCTGATTAGCTCTACTAATGGCGAGGTCGAGCCTCACAGGACGTTCACTTCTGCATTAAGCCACTTCACACAACTGCTGCCAGGAAGTCAGAGATCAATAGGCATCAAGTGTGAGAAGAAATCTAAATTAAAGTGTCAGAATGTTTTAAAACCAGAAGTCCAGAGTTCTCTTAATGGTTCTTCTGTAGAACCAAACTTGTCCTCCTCAGGACAGGTGTGTTACCTTATAGTTTCTGCAGGTGGGGTTGAAAGCGTTCGTCCCGCAGGCGAACAGCGTCTCGTCGTTTCGAGGCACCAGAACTTTGACGTAGTTGTAGCACTCATCCTGAAGCACAGAAACATCAAACAGACTGAATGTGACGTCCTCGTTCCACTCATAAAAGATTCAGCGAGGTCTAATCTTTAAACCTACGACACGTCTTCAGAAAAGTCTGACGCTTTGCAAATCTAATTTAATCTTTAATGTCAGTGAACTTTACAGGAAAATATCAACGCAGTCAGAGATGAAACATTTCACCGTCCAACAGCTGCAGGAAATGTGTCCGAGCTCGTTCACATATTTCACAAAACAGTGAAAAACACTGCAGAAGAAGAAAATGTCAGAGGAACAGGAAACTCAGAGGTGAAAGAAGACAAAAAATGAGAAGAGAACTCACGCTGTTCTTCCCTCTGACCGTGCACTTGCTGACGTCTTTGGATTTCCACGTCAGCTTCTGAAACAAAGGAAGGGAGAACAAAGACTTTAATCCGGTGTGAAACTTGAACCTGAAAGGTGTAATTTTCTCACAGCTTGAGAGACGACGTAAAGAGCTTCTGATGACATATAAACACAACCATTCAGGTGAGGAGGACTGTGAGTCACAGTTACATGCAGGTGAGTCAGTCAGCTTCAATAATTCAGATACATTTCAGTAAAACGACAACAAAAATATCTCTGCATGGAAGAAAAATATGCAGTTTTTGGTGGGTGGGTGGCCTTCACATCGTACTGCTGCGTGCCAGCTGGTCAATAAGACCTCACACATTCCAGGTTAATCAACTTAAAGGCAATTTACGGTGTAAACAAAGATGGAAATCCTCAATTTAACCATCCATACTTTATGAAGGGAGCATGGCATGAACATGACGCTCTCCCTCAGACATGCAGGAGAAAACTCTGTCTGAATGGAAACATTTCCATTCAGAATAATCCTGATTTCCACCTGAGAGAAACACTGCGGCACTCTCAGTTTGAATGTTAAACTGAAGAACATGAGCTCATACTTAGAAATATACAAACTGAGGAAGAGACACGAGGGGCTGAGCAGGTAGCGCAGGTCGAGCAGGTCGTGGCGTGGTCCTTCATCGTGCTGCACAGCTCGGATCACAGATAACGAAGGTAACAGCACTCATCAAAGAGCTTCTACAGGCCTTCCCACAATGCACCAGGAGGCCCATTACAGCCAGGAGCCCCCCTGTAACCCTGTGGCTTTGATGAGGAGGAGGTTGTTCACATCAAAGGAAGCGTGTCCTTTACAAGCTACTGCAGTTTTGTTCTGCCGCTCTGATATTTAGGCTACAGCCGCTATTTTCAAAAAGTGAAAAGGACGTGTTGCTGCGTCGTCAGCCGTCAGGCTCAATGCTCTTCTCAACGCTTCAAAGAAAAATATTGTGACTTCAGATGAAACCATAGGAGAGCTGCAGCACAGAGAAGTCTCTGTGATGTTAATTCAACATCTAAAGTACATTGAATGACGACAGAGTCTGAGCTAACCTCTGCAGCGTGGTTGTGTGTTAGTGAGAGTTGTAAAGGTGCAGTACTCTGAGCACACACTAGGTGGCAGCAAGGCAGGGTTTTTGGTTCAGGTGTAGTTTTTAACCCTGTGTAAACTGACCTCTCTGGGCTTAATGATGGGCATCTTTGTTTGCATAATCCAACATTTCATCCAAAATTAAATCCATAGCAGGTAAACTACTAGTTGTATGTTTTTTTCCTTTGTGCATCTTCACCTGTATATGATCTCTCTGAAGTGCTGAAAGCTTGCAAGACTGGATGTGTGGTCGGAGAAAGACTTGGTAACCATCTGATGTACGCTGATGGCATGTAAGGCCTGTTCACAGTGATTTCTCAGAGTCTGATCCTCTTGTGGTGCGCAGTGTGACATTAAGTTTTACAGTCAACAAAGTCATCATGATCGTAAAAACAAAAGACGATCAGAAGAAACATGACAGAGCGCTCAGTGTGCTGAACAAAGACGAATATCTGGGACACATGATCAGGAATGACTCGAGAGATGATGATGATGATGATGTGGTGAATAAACAGTGACGAGACACAAGTTTGTCCTCTTATTTTTGTAAACCCTGGAGAAACTGTCTCTTTGTGTTTGAATTTTTGTCAACTTGAACTCATTCAAAAAGGATTGTGCAGCTTCAGGCCCGCTGAACCTGAGCAAATGATTCAAGAAGACACTGTCTGATTAACCAAACACACACAAAAGGGTTCAATGCCCTCATGACTGCGCCGCAGAGCTGTGCTCCAGCGCTGTTTCTAAATGAACAATTTGGAGAGTTGGTGGTAACTGCGCCGTGGTATTTTTAAGAGATGTCACTTGCAAATTCATTGAAAATACATGGCCACCACAATCAGGCCATGGGAGGCATTTGTCGGCATCATGCTGTCAAACTGGATCATAAATTAAAGGGACAATAGCTTGAGAATAACTCACAATTGTGCTAAAACGTAATGCTGTACAGATTGCACAGAAACAAATGCCAATGTAAGCCTTGGCAGCCACGCAGAATAGATGAAAGCTGCTACCTTTTGGTACCTGTGGAAACACCTGAGTTTTTCTGTAACTCACCAGCTGTGGTACG